>JANJGN010002446.1:0-70867 GCA_026770705.1 Isurus oxyrinchus
CGCTCTCTTATGTGTGTGAGCTGGTGTCGGTACCACGCTCTCACCAGAATGTAAGCGGATGTCAGCTCTGCGCTCTCTCCAGTGTGTGTGCGAGCGGGTGTTGGGTCCATGCTCTTGCCAGTGTGTAGCAAACGCGTGTCTGGGCTGCGCCAACTCCAGTATGTGAGCAGATGTCGGGGTCGTGCACCCTCCAGTGTGTGAGCGGGTATCGTGTCCGCACTCCCTCTAGTGTGTGAGCGGGTATTGGGGCTGCACTCTCTCCACTGTGTGAGCGGGTGTCCAGAGGTAACGCTCTCTCCAGTGTGTGAGCGGGTGTCGGGGCCGTGCCTCTCTCCAGTGTGTGAGCGGGTGTCGGGGGCCGTGCTCTCTCCAGTGTGTGAGCGGGTGTCGGGGACGCGCTCTCTCCAGTGTGTGAGCGGGTGTCAGGGCCGTGCTCTCTCCAGAGGGTGTGTGAGCAGGTGTCGGGTCCGCACTCTCTCCGGTGTGTGTGTGAGCAGTGTCGGGGCTGCGCTCTCTCCAGTGTAGTGAGCGGGTGTCGGGTCCGCGCTCTCTCCAGTTTGTGAGCGGGTGTCGGGGCCACGCGATCTCCAGTGTGTGAGCGGGTGTCAGGGCCGCGCTCTCTCCAGTGTGTGTGTGAGCGGGTGTCGGGTCCGCACTCCAGTTTGTGAGCGGGTGTCGGGGCCACGCGATCTCCAGTGTGTGAGTGGGTGTTGGGGCCGCGCTCCCTCCAGTGTGTGAGTGGGTGTTGGGGCCGCGCTCTCGTCCAGTGTGTGAGCGGGTGTCAGGGCCGTGCTCTCTCCAGTGCGTGTGTGAGCGGGTGTCGGGTCTGCGCTCTCTCCAGTGTGTGAGCAGGTGTCGGGGCTGCGCTCTCTCAGTGTGTGAGCGGGTGGCGGGGCCGCGCTCTCTCTGGTGTTTGTGAGTGGGATATCGGCTCTGCACTCTCTCCAGTGTGTGTGTGGTGTCTAGGCTGCGCTCTCTCCAGTGTGTGTGCGAGCTGGTGTCGGGGCCGCGCTCTCTCCAGTGTGGTGAGCGGATGTTGGGGCTGCGCTCTCTCCAGTGTGTGAGCAGGTGTCGGGGCTGCACACTTTCCAGTGTGAGAGGTGGGTGTCGGGTCCGCGCTCTCTCCAGTGTGTGAGCGGGTGTCGGGTCCGCGCTCTCTCCAGTCTGCGTGTGAGCTGGTGTCGGGACTGCACACCCTTCATTGTGTGAGCGGGTGTCAGGGCCGTGCTCTCACCAGTGTGTGAGCGGGTGTCGGGGCTGCGCTCTCTCCAGTGTGTGAGCGCTTGTCGGAGCTGCGCTCATTCCAGTGTGTGAGCGCTTGTCGGGGCCCCTCTCTCTCCAGTGTGTGAGCAGGTGTCAGGGCTGCGCTCTCTCCAGTGTGTGAGCGGGTGTCGGGGCTGCGCTCTCTCCAGTGTGTGAGCGCTTGTCGGGGCTGCTCTCTCTCCAGTGTGTGAGCGGGTGTCGGGGCTCCAGTGTGTGAGTGGGTGTTGGGGCCGCGCTCTCTCCAGTGTGTGTGCGGGTGTCAGGGCCGTGCTCTCTCCAGTGCGTGTGTGAGCGGGGTGTCGGGTCTGCGCTCTCTCCAGTGTGTGAACGCGTGTCGGGGCTGCGCTCCCTCCAGTGTGTGAGAGGGTGTCGGGGCCGCGTTCTCTCCGGTGTTTGTGAGTGGATGTCGGCTCTGCACTCTCTCCAGTGTGTGTGTGGTGTCTAGGCTGCGCTCTCTCCAGTGTGTGTGCGAGCTGGTGTTGGGGCTGCGCTCTCTCCGGTGTGTGTGTGAGCGGGTGTCGGGGCCGCGCTCTCTCCGGTGTTTGTGAGTGGATGTCGGCTCTGCACTCTCTCCAGTGTGTGTGTGGTGTCTAGGCTGCGCTCTCTCCAGTGTGTGTGCGAGCTGGTGTTGGGGCTGCGCTCTCTCCGGTGTGTGTGTGAGCGGGTGTCGGGGCCACGCTCTCTCCGGTGTTTGTGAGTGGATGTCGGCTCTGCACTCTCTCCAGTGTGTGTGTGGTGTCTAGGCTGCGCTCTCTCCAGTGTGTGTGCGAGCTGGTGTCGGGGCCGCGCTCTCTCCAGTGTGTGAGCGGGTGTCGGGGCCGCACTCTCCCCAGAGTTTGTGAGTGGGTGTCGGGGCCGTGCTTTCTCCAGTGTGTGGGCAGGTGTCGGGGACACGCTCTCTCCAGTGTGTGTGTGAGCGGGTGTCGGGTCCGCGCTCTCTCCAGTTTGTGAGCGGGTGTCGGGGCCACGCGATCTCCAGTGTGTGAGTGAGTGTATGGGCCGTGCTCTCTCCAGTATGTGAGCAGTTGTCGGTGCTGCGCTCTCTCCGGTGTGTGTGTGTGAGCAGGTGTTGGGGCCGCGCTCCCTCCAGTGTGTGTGTGGGTGTTGGGGCCGCGCTCTCTCCAGTGTGTGAGCGGGTGTCAGGGCCGTGCTCTCTCCAGTGCGTGTGTGAGCGGGTATCGGGTCTGCGCTCTCTCCAGTGTGTGAACGCGTGTCGGGGCTGCGCTCCCTCCAGTGTGTGAGAGGGTGTCGGGGCCGCGTTCTCTCCGGTGTTTGTGAGTGGATGTCGGCTCTGCACTCTCTCCAGTGTGTGTGTGGTGTCTAGGCTGCGCTCTCTCCAGTGTGTGTGCGAGCTGCTGTCGGGGCCGCGCTCTCTCCAGTGTGTGATCAGGTGTCGGGGCTGCACACTTTCCAGTGTGAGAGTGGGTGTCGGGGCTGCTCTCTCTCCAGTGTGTGAGCGGGTGTCGGGTCCGCGCTCTCTCCAGTCTGCGTGTGAGCTAGTGTCGGGACTGCACACCCTTCATTGTGTGAGCGGGTGTCAGGGCCGTGCTCTCACCAGTGTGTGAGCGGGTGTCGGGGCTGCGCTCTCTCCAGTGTGTGAGCGCTTGTCGGAGCTGCGCTCATTCCAGTGTGTGAGCGCTTGTCGGGGCCCCTCTCTCTCCAGTGTGTGAGCAGGTGTCGGGGCTGCGCTCTCTCCAGTGTGTGAGCGGGTGTCGGGGCTGTGCTCATTCCAGTGTGTGAGCGGGTGTCAGGACCGCGCGCTCTCCAGTGTGTGAACGCTTGTCGGGGCTGCTCTCTCTCCAGTGTGTGAGCGGGTTTCAGGGCCGCGCTCTCTCCAGTGTGTGAGCGGGTGTCGGGGCTGCGCTCTCTCCAGTGTGTGAGCGGGTGTCAGGGCCGCGCTCTCTCCAGTGTGTGTGTGAGCGGGTGTCGGGTCCGCGCTCTCTCCAGTTTGTGAGCGGGTGTCGGGGCCGTGCTCTCTCCAGTGTGTGAGCGGGTGTCAGGGCCGCGCTCTCTCCAGTGTGTGTGTGAGCGGGTGTCGGGTCCGCGCTCTCTCCAGTTTGTGAGCGGGTGTCGGGGCCACATGATCTCCAGTGTGTGAGTGAGTGTATGGGCCGTGCTCTCTCCAGTATGTGAGCAGTTGTCGGTGCTGCGCTCTCTCCGGTGTGTGTGTGTGAGCAGGTGTTGGGGCCGCGCTCCCTCCAGTGTGTGAGCGGGTGTCAGGACCGCGCGCTCTCCGGTGTGTGAACGCTTGTCGGGGCTGCTCTCTCTCCAGTGTGTGAGACGGTGTCGGGGCTGAGCTCTTTCCAGTATGTGAGCTGGTGTCAGGACCGCGCTCTCTCCAGTGTGTGAGAGAATTGGTATTGGGCTGCGCTCTCCCCAGTGTGTGACAGGTGTCCAAGCCGCGCTCAGTACAGTGTGTGTGTAAGTGGGTGTATGGGCCGCGCTCTCTCCTGTGTGTGGGTGGGTGTCGGGGCCGGGTTCTCTCCAGTGTGTGAGCGCATGTCGGGTCCGCGTTATCTCCAGTGTGTGAGCAGGTGTCGGGGCCGCGCTCTCTTTCCTGTGTGTGAGCGGGTGTCGGGGCTGCGCTCTCTCCAGTGTATGAGCGGGTGTCGGGACCGCGCACCATCCTGTGTGTGAGTGGGTGTCGGGTCCGCGCTCTCTCCAATGTGTTTGTGAGTGGGAGTCGGGGCCACGGTTTCTCCAGTGCGCGAGCGGGTGTCGGTACCCGCGCTCGCTCTGGTGTGTGAGTGGGAGTCGGGGCCACGCTCTCTCCAGTGTGTGAGCGTGTGTCGGGGCTGCACTCTCTCCAGTGTGTGAGTGGGAGTCGGGGCCGCGCTCTCTCCAGTGTGTGAGCGGGTGTCGGGGCCGCGCTCTCTCCAGTGTGTGAGTGGGAGTCGGGGCCGCGCTCTCTCCAGTGTGTGAGCGGGTGTCGGGGCTGCGCTCTCTCCCGTGGGTGAGCGGGTGTCGGGGCCACGCTTTCTCCAGTGCGCGAGCGGGTGTCCGTACTGCACTCTCTCTGGTGTATGAGCGGGTGTCGGGTCAGCGCTCTCTCCGGTGTGTGAGCAGGTGTCGGGGCCGCGCTCTCTCCAGTGTGTGAGTGTGTGGCGGGCCCGCGCTCTCTCCAGTGCGTGAGCGGGTGTCGGGTCAGCGCTCTCTCCAGTGTGTGAGCGGGTGTCGGGACCGCGCTCTTTCCAGTGTGTGAGCGGGTGTCGGGACCGCGCTCTTTCCTGTGTGTGAGCGGGTGTCGGGACCGCGCTCTCTCCTGTGTGTGAGCTGGTGTCGGTACCACGCTCTCACCAGAATGTAAGCGGATGTCAGCTCTGCGCTCTCTCCAGTGTGTGTGCGAGCGGGTGTTGGGTCCACGCTCTTGCCAGTGTGTTAGCAAACGCGTGTCTGGGCTGCGCCCACTCCAGTATGTGAGCAGATGTCGGGGTCGTGCACCCTCCAGTGTGTGAGCGGGTATCGTGTCCGCGCTCCCTCTAGTGTGTGAGCGGGTATTGGGGCCGCACTCTCTCCACTGTGTGAGCGGGTGTCAGGGCCGTGCTCTCTCCAGAGGGTGTGTGAGCGGGTGTCGGGTCCGCACTCTCTCCGGTGTGTGTGTGAGCAGGTGTCGGGGCTGCGCTCTCTCCAGTGTGTGAGCGGGTGTCAGGGCCGCGCTCTCTCCAGTGTGTGTGTGAGCGGGTGTCGGGGCCACGCGATCTCCAGTGTGTGAGTGGGTGTCGGGGCCGCGCTCCCTCCAGTGTGTGAGTGGGTGTTGGGGCCGCGCTCTCTCCAGTGTGTGAGCGGGTGTCAGGTCCGCGCTCTCTCCAGTTTGTGAGCGGGTGTCGGGGCCACGCGATCTCCAGTGTGTGAGTGGGTGTTGGGGCCGCGCTCTCTCCAGTGTGTGAGCGGGTGTCAGGGCCGTGCTCTCTCCAGTGCGTGTGTGAGCGGGTGTCAGGGCTGCGCTCTCTCCAGTGTGTGAGCGGGTGTCGGGGCCGCGCTCTCTCCGGTGTTTGTGAGTGGATGTCGGCTCTGCACTCTCTCCAGTGTGTGTGCGAGCTGGTGTCGGGGCCGCGCTCTCTCCAGTGTGTGAGCGGGTGTCGGGTCCGCGCTCTCTCCAGTCTGCGTGTGAGCTGGTGTCGGGACTGCACACCCTTCATTGTGTGAGCGGGTGTCAGGGCCGTGCTCTCACCAGTGTGTGAGCGGGTGTCGGGGCTGCTCTCTCTCCAGTGTGTGAGCGGGTGTCGGGGCTGCGCTCTCTCCAGTGTGTGAGTGCTTGTCGGGGCTGCTCTTTCTCCAGTGTGTGAGCAGGTGTCGGGGCTGCGCTCTCTCCAGACTATGAGCGGGTGTTGGGGCCGCGCTCTCTCCAGTGTGTGAGCGGGTGTCGGGGCCGCGCTCTCCCCAGAGTTTGTGAGTGGGTGTCTGGGCCGTGCTTTCTCCAGTGTGTGGGCAGGTGTCGGGGACGCGCTCTCTCCAGTGTGTGTGTGAGCGGGTGTCGGGGCCGCGCTCTCCCCAGGGTGTGTGAATGGGTGTCGGGGCTGTGCTCTCTCCAGTGTGTGAGCGGGTGTCAGGGCCGTGCTCTCTCCAGAGGGTGTGTGAGCGGTTGTCGGGTCCGCACTCTCTCCGGTGTGTGTGTGAGCAGGTGTGGGGGCTGCGCTCTCTCCAGTGTGTGAGCGGGTGTCAGCGCCGCGCTCTCTCCAGTGTGTGTGTGAGTGGGTGTCGGGTCCGCGCTGTCTCCAGTTTGTGAGCGGGTGTCGGGGCCACGCGATCTCCAGTGTGTGAGTGAGTGTATGGGCCGTGCTCTCTCCAGTATGTGAGCAGTTGTCGGTGCTGCGCTCTCTCCGATGTGTGTGTGTGAGCAGGTGTTGGGGCCGCGCTCCCTCCAGTGTGTGAGTGGGTGTTGGGGCCGCGCTCTCTCCAGTGTGTGTGCGGGTGTCAGGGCCGTGCTCTCTCCAGTGCGTGTGTGAGCGGGTGTCGGGTCTGCGCTCTCTCCAGTGTGTGAACGCGTGTCGGGGCTGCGCTCCCTCCAGTGTGTGAGAGGGTGTCGGGGCCGCGTTCTCTCCGGTGTTTGTGAGTGGATGTCGGCTCTGCACTCTCTCCAGTGTGTGTGTGGTGTCTAGGCTGCGCTCTCTCCAGTGTGTGTGCGAGCTGGTGTTGGGGCTGCGCTCTCTCCGGTGTGTGTGTGAGCGGGTGTCGGGGCCGCGCTCTCTCCGGTGTTTGTGAGTGGATGTCGGCTCTGCACTCTCTCCAGTGTGTGTGTGGTGTCTAGGCTGTGCTCTCTCCAGTGTGTGTGCGAGCTGGTGTTGGGGCTGCGCTCTCTCCGGTGTGTGTGTGAGCGGGTGTCGGGGCCACGCTCTCTCCGGTGTTTGTGAGTGGATGTCGGCTCTGCACTCTCTCCAGTGTGTGTGTGGTGTCTAGGCTGCGCTCTCTCCAGTGTGTGTGCGAGCTGGTGTCGGGGCCGCGCTCTCTCCAGTGTGTGAGCGGGTGTCGGGGCCGCACTCTCCCCAGAGTTTGTGAGTGGGTGTCGGGGCCGTGCTTTCTCCAGTGTGTGGGCAGGTGTCGGGGACACGCTCTCTCCAGTGTGTGTGTGAGCGGGTGTCGGGTCCGCGCTCTCTCCAGTTTGTGAGCGGGTGTCGGGGCCACGCGATCTCCAGTGTGTGAGTGAGTGTATGGGCCGTGCTCTCTCCAGTATGTGAGCAGTTGTCGGTGCTGCGCTCTCTCCGGTGTGTGTGTGTGAGCAGGTGTTGGGGCCGCGCTCCCTCCAGTGTGTGTGTGGGTGTTGGGGCCGCGCTCTCTCCAGTGTGTGAGCGGGTGTCAGGGCCGTGCTCTCTCCAGTGCGTGTGTGAGCGGGTATCGGGTCTGCGCTCTCTCCAGTGTGTGAACGCGTGTCGGGGCTGCGCTCCCTCCAGTGTGTGAGAGGGTGTCGGGGCCGCGTTCTCTCCGGTGTTTGTGAGTGGATGTCGGCTCTGCACTCTCTCCAGTGTGTGTGTGGTGTCTAGGCTGCGCTCTCTCCAGTGTGTGTGCGAGCTGCTGTCGGGGCCGCGCTCTCTCCAGTGTGTGATCAGGTGTCGGGGCTGCACACTTTCCAGTGTGAGAGTGGGTGTCGGGGCTGCTCTCTCTCCAGTGTGTGAGCGGGTGTCGGGTCCGCGCTCTCTCCAGTCTGCGTGTGAGCTAGTGTCGGGACTGCACACCCTTCATTGTGTGAGCGGGTGTCAGGGCCGTGCTCTCACCAGTGTGTGAGCGGGTGTCGGGGCTGCGCTCTCTCCAGTGTGTGAGCGCTTGTCGGAGCTGCGCTCATTCCAGTGTGTGAGCGCTTGTCGGGGCCCCTCTCTCTCCAGTGTGTGAGCAGGTGTCGGGGCTGCGCTCTCTCCAGTGTGTGAGCGGGTGTCGGGGCTGTGCTCATTCCAGTGTGTGAGCGGGTGTCAGGACCGCGCGCTCTCCAGTGTGTGAACGCTTGTCGGGGCTGCTCTCTCTCCAGTGTGTGAGCGGGTTTCAGGGCCGCGCTCTCTCCAGTGTGTGAGCGGGTGTCGGGGCTGCGCTCTCTCCAGTGTGTGAGCGGGTGTCAGGGCCGCGCTCTCTCCAGTGTGTGTGTGAGCGGGTGTCGGGTCCGCGCTCTCTCCAGTTTGTGAGCGGGTGTCGGGGCCGTGCTCTCTCCAGTGTGTGAGCGGGTGTCAGGGCCGCGCTCTCTCCAGTGTGTGTGTGAGCGGGTGTCGGGTCCGCGCTCTCTCCAGTTTGTGAGCGGGTGTCGGGGCCACATGATCTCCAGTGTGTGAGTGAGTGTATGGGCCGTGCTCTCTCCAGTATGTGAGCAGTTGTCGGTGCTGCGCTCTCTCCGGTGTGTGTGTGTGAGCAGGTGTTGGGGCCGCGCTCCCTCCAGTGTGTGAGCGGGTGTCAGGACCGCGCGCTCTCCGGTGTGTGAACGCTTGTCGGGGCTGCTCTCTCTCCAGTGTGTGAGACGGTGTTGGGGCTGAGCTCTTTCCAGTATGTGAGCTGGTGTCAGGACCGCGCTCTCTCCAGTGTGTGAGAGAATTGGTATTGGGCTGCGCTCTCCCCAGTGTGTGACAGGTGTCCAAGCCGCGCTCAGTACAGTGTGTGTGTAAGTGGGTGTATGGGCCGCGCTCTCTCCTGTGTGTGGGTGGGTGTCGGGGCCGGGTTCTCTCCAGTGTGTGAGCGCATGTCGGGTCCGCGTTATCTCCAGTGTGTGAGCAGGTGTCGGGGCCGCGCTCTCTTTCCTGTGTGTGAGCGGGTGTCGGGGCTGCGCTCTCTCCAGTGTATGAGCGGGTGTCGGGACCGCGCACCATCCTGTGTGTGAGTGGGTGTCGGGTCCGCGCTCTCTCCAATGTGTTTGTGAGTGGGAGTCGGGGCCACGGTTTCTCCAGTGCGCGAGCGGGTGTCGGTACCCGCGCTCGCTCTGGTGTGTGAGTGGGAGTCGGGGCCACGCTCTCTCCAGTGTGTGAGCGGGTGTCGGGGCTGCACTCTCTCCAGTGTGTGAGTGGGAGTCGGGGCCGCGCTCTCTCCAGTGTGTGAGCGGGTGTCGGGGCCGCGCTCTCTCCAGTGTGTGAGTGGGAGTCGGGGCCGCGCTCTCTCCAGTGTGTGAGCGGGTGTCGGGGCTGCGCTCTCTCCCGTGGGTGAGCGGGTGTCGGGGCCGCGCTTTCTCCAGTGCGCGAGCGGGTGTCCGTACTGCACTCTCTCTGGTGTATGAGCGGGTGTCGGGTCAGCGCTCTCTCCGGTGTGTGAGCAGGTGTCGGGGCCGCGCTCTCTCCAGTGTGTGAGTGTGTGGCGGGCCCGCGCTCTCTCCAGTGCGTGAGCGGGTGTCGGGTCAGCGCTCTCTCCAGTGTGTGAGCGGGTGTCGGGACCGCGCTCTTTCCAGTGTGTGAGCGGGTGTCGGGACCGCGCTCTTTCCTGTGTGTGAGCGGGTGTCGGGACCGCGCTCTCTCCTGTGTGTGAGCTGGTGTCGGTACCACGCTCTCACCAGAATGTAAGCGGATGTCAGCTCTGCGCTCTCTCCAGTGTGTGTGCGAGCGGGTGTTGGGTCCACGCTCTTGCCAGTGTGTTAGCAAACGCGTGTCTGGGCTGCGCCCACTCCAGTATGTGAGCAGATGTCGGGGTCGTGCACCCTCCAGTGTGTGAGCGGGTATCGTGTCCGCGCTCCCTCTAGTGTGTGAGCGGGTATTGGGGCCGCACTCTCTCCACTGTGTGAGCGGGTGTCAGGGCCGTGCTCTCTCCAGAGGGTGTGTGAGCGGGTGTCGGGTCCGCACTCTCTCCGGTGTGTGTGTGAGCAGGTGTCGGGGCTGCGCTCTCTCCAGTGTGTGAGCGGGTGTCAGGGCCGCGCTCTCTCCAGTGTGTGTGTGAGCGGGTGTCGGGGCCACGCGATCTCCAGTGTGTGAGTGGGTGTCGGGGCCGCGCTCCCTCCAGTGTGTGAGTGGGTGTTGGGGCCGCGCTCTCTCCAGTGTGTGAGCGGGTGTCAGGTCCGCGCTCTCTCCAGTTTGTGAGCGGGTGTCGGGGCCACGCGATCTCCAGTGTGTGAGTGGGTGTTGGGGCCGCGCTCTCTCCAGTGTGTGAGCGGGTGTCAGGGCCGTGCTCTCTCCAGTGCGTGTGTGAGCGGGTGTCAGGGCTGCGCTCTCTCCAGTGTGTGAGCGGGTGTCGGGGCCGCGCTCTCTCCGGTGTTTGTGAGTGGATGTCGGCTCTGCACTCTCTCCAGTGTGTGTGCGAGCTGGTGTCGGGGCCGCGCTCTCTCCAGTGTGTGAGCGGGTGTCGGGTCCGCGCTCTCTCCAGTCTGCGTGTGAGCTGGTGTCGGGACTGCACACCCTTCATTGTGTGAGCGGGTGTCAGGGCCGTGCTCTCACCAGTGTGTGAGCGGGTGTCGGGGCTGCTCTCTCTCCAGTGTGTGAGCGGGTGTCGGGGCTGCGCTCTCTCCAGTGTGTGAGTGCTTGTCGGGGCTGCTCTCTCTCCAGTGTGTGAGCAGGTGTCGGGGCTGCGCTCTCTCCAGACTATGAGCGGGTGTTGGGGCCGCGCTCTCTCCAGTGTGTGAGCGGGTGTCGGGGCCGCGCTCTCCCCAGAGTTTGTGAGTGGGTGTCTGGGCCGTGCTTTCTCCAGTGTGTGGGCAGGTGTCGGGGACGCGCTCTCTCCAGTGTGTGTGTGAGCGGGTGTCGGGGCCGCGCTCTCCCCAGGGTGTGTGAATGGGTGTCGGGGCTGTGCTCTCTCCAGTGTGTGAGCGGGTGTCAGGGCCGTGCTCTCTCCAGAGGGTGTGTGAGCGGTTGTCGGGTCCGCACTCTCTCCGGTGTGTGTGTGAGCAGGTGTGGGGGCTGCGCTCTCTCCAGTGTGTGAGCGGGTGTCAGCGCCGCGCTCTCTCCAGTGTGTGTGTGAGTGGGTGTCGGGTCCGCGCTGTCTCCAGTTTGTGAGCGGGTGTCGGGGCCACGCGATCTCCAGTGTGTGAGTGAGTGTATGGGCCGTGCTCTCTCCAGTATGTGAGCAGTTGTCGGTGCTGCGCTCTCTCCGATGTGTGTGTGTGAGCAGGTGTTGGGGCCGCGCTCCCTCCAGTGTGTGAGTGGGTGTTGGGGCCGCGCTCTCTCCAGTGTGTGTGCGGGTGTCAGGGCCGTGCTCTCTCCAGTGCGTGTGTGAGCGGGTGTCGGGTCTGCGCTCTCTCCAGTGTGTGAACGCGTGTCGGGGCTGCGCTCCCTCCAGTGTGTGAGAGGGTGTCGGGGCCGCGTTCTCTCCGGTGTTTGTGAGTGGATGTCGGCTCTGCACTCTCTCCAGTGTGTGTGTGGTGTCTAGGCTGCGCTCTCTCCAGTGTGTGTGCGAGCTGGTGTTGGGGCTGCGCTCTCTCCGGTGTGTGTGTGAGCGGGTGTCGGGGCCGCGCTCTCTCCGGTGTTTGTGAGTGGATGTCGGCTCTGCACTCTCTCCAGTGTGTGTGTGGTGTCTAGGCTGCGCTCTCTCCAGTGTTTGTGCGAGCTGGTGTCGGGGCCGCACTCTCTCCAGTGTGTGAGCGGATGTTGGGGCTGCGCTCTCTCCAGTGTGTGAGCAGGTGTCGGGGCTGCACACTTTCCAGTGTGAGAGTGGGTGTCGGGGCTGCTCTCTCTCCAGTGTGTGAGCGGGTGTCGGGTCCGCGCTCTCTCCAGTCTGCGTGTAGCTGGTGTCGGGACTGCACACCCTTCATTGTGTGAGCGGGTGTCAGGGCCGTGCTCTCACCAGTGTGTGAGCGGGTGTCGGGGCTGCGCTCTCTCCAGTGTGTGAGCGCTTGTCGGAGCTGCGCTCATTCCAGTGTGTGAGCGCTTGTCGGGGCCCCTCTCTCTCCAGTGTGGGAGCGGGTGTCGGGGCCGCGCTCTCTCCAGTGTGTGAGCGGGTGTCGGGGCTGCGCTCTCTCCAGTGTGTGAGCAGGTGTCAGGGCCGCGCTCTCTCCAGTGTGTGAGCGGGTGTCGGGGCCGCGCTCTCTCCAGTGTGTGAGCGGGTGTCGGGGCCGCGCTCTCTCCAGTGTGTGTGTGAGCGGGTGTCGCGGCCGCGCTCTCCCCAGAGTTTGTGAGTGGGTGTCGGGGCCATGCTCTCTCCAGTGTGTGAGCGGGTGTCAGGGCCGCGCTCTCTCCAGTGTGTGTGTGAGCCGGTGTCGGGTCCGCGCTCTCTCCAGTTTGTGAGCGGGTGTCGGGGCCACGCGATCTCCAGTGTGTGAGTGGGTGTTGGGGCCGCGCTCCCTCCAGTGTGTGAGTGGGTGTTGGGGCCGCGCTCTCTCCAGTGTGTGAGCGGGTGTCGGGGCCGCGCTCTCTCCGGTGTTTGTGAGTGGATGTCGGCTCTGCACTCTCTCCAGTGTGTGTGTGGTGTCTAGGCTGCGCTCTCTCCAGTGTGTGTGTGAGCTGGTGTCGGGGCCGCACTCTCTCCAGTGTGTGAGCGGATGTTGGGGCTGTGCTCTCTCCAGTGTGTGAGCAGGTGTCGGGGCTGCACACTTTCCAGTGTGAGAGTGGGTGTCGGGGCTGCTCTCTCTCCAGTGTGTGAGCGGTTGTCGGGTCCGCGCTCTCTCCAGTCTGCGTGTAGCTGGTGTCGGGACTGCACACCCTTCATTGTGTGAGCGGGTGTCAGGGCCGTGCTCTCACCAGTGTGTGAGCGGGTGTCGGGGCTGCGCTCTCTCCAGTGTGTGAGCGCTTGTCGGAGCTGCGCTCATTCGTGTGTGAGCGCTTGTCGGGGCCCCTCTCTCTCCAGTGTGTGAGCGGGTGTCGGGGCCCCTCTCTCTCCAGTGTGTGAGCGGGTGTCGGGGCTGCGCTCTCTCCAGTGTGTGAGCAGGTGTCGGGGCCGCGCTCTCTCCGGTGTGTGAGCAGCTGTCAGGGCCGCGCTCTCTCCAGTGTGTGAGCGGGTGTCGGGGCCGCGCTCTCTCCAGTCTATGAGCGGGTGTCGGGTCCACGCTCTCTCCAGTGTGTGAGCGGGTGTCGGGGACGCGCTCTCTCCAGTGTGTGAGCGGGTGTCAGGGCCGTGCTCTCTCCAGAGGGTGTGTGAGCGGGTGTCGGGTCCGCACTCTCTCCGGTGTGTGTGTGAGCAGGTGTCGGGGCTGCGCTCTCTCCAGTGTGTGAGCGGGTGTCGGGTCCGCGCTCTCTCCAGTTTGTGAGCGGGTGTCGGGGCCACGCGATCTCCAGTGTGTGAGCGGCTGTCAGGGCCGCGCTCTCTCCAGTGTGTGTGTGAGCGGGTGTCGGGTCCGCACTCTCTCCAGTTTGTGAGCGGGTGTCGGGGCCACGCGATCTCCAGTGTGTGAGTGGGTGTTGGGGCCGCGCTCCCTCCAGTGTGTGAGTGGGTGTTGGGGCCGCGCTCTCTCCAGTGTGTGAGCGGGTGTCAGGGCCGTGCTCTCTCCAGTGCGTGTGTGAGCGGGTGTCGGGTCTGCGCTCTCTCCAGTGTGTGAGCAGGTGTCGGGGCTGCGCTCTCTCCAGTGTGTGAGCGGGTGTCGGGGCCGCGCTCTCTCCGGTGTTTGTGAGTGGATGTCGGCTCTGCACTCTCTCCAGTGTGTGTGTGGTGTCTAGGCTGCGCTCTCTCCAGTGTGTGTGCGAGCTGGTGTCGGGGCCGCGCTCTCTCCAGTGTGTGAGCGGATGTTGGGGCTGCGCTCTCTCCAGTGTGTGAGCAGGTGTCGGGGCTGCACACTTTCCAGTGTGAGAGTGGGTGTCGGGTCCGCGCTCTCTCCTGTGTGTGAGCGGGTGTCGGGTCCGCGCTCTCTCCAGTCTGCATGTGAGCTGGTGTCGGGACTGCACACCCTTCATTGTGTGAGCGGGTGTCAGGGCCGTGCTCTCACCAGTGTGTGAGCGGGTGTCGGGGCTGCGCTCTCTCCAGTGTGTGAGCGCTTGTCGGAGCTGCGCTCATTCCAGTGTGTGAGCGCTTGTCGGGGCCCCTCTCTCTCCAGTGTGTGAGCAGGTGTCGGGGCTGCGCTCTCTCCAGTGTGTGAGCGGGTGTCGGGGCTGCGCTCTCTCCAGTGTGTGAGCGCTTGTCGGGGCTGCTCTCTCTCCAGTGTGTGAGCGGGTGTCGGGGCTGCGCTCTCTCCAGTGTGTGAGTGCTTGTCGGGGCTGCTCTCTCTCCAGTGTGTGAGCAGGTGTCGGGGCTGCGCTCTCTCCAGACTATGAGCGGGTGTTGGGGCCGCGCTCTCTCCAGTGTGTGAGCGGGTGTCGGGGCCGCGCTCTCCCCAGAGTTTGTGAGTGGGTGTCGGGGCCGTGCTTTCTCCAGTGTGTGGGCAGGTGTCGGGGACGCGCTCTCTCCAGTGTGTGTGTGAGCGGGTGTCGGGTCCGCGCTCTCTCCAGTTTGTGAGCGGGTGTCGGGGCCACGCGATCTCCAGTGTGTGAGTGAGTGTATGGGCCGTGCTCTCTCCAGTATGTGAGCAGTTGTCGGTGCTGCGCTCTCTCCGGTGTGTGTGTGTGAGCAGGTGTTGGGGCCGCGCTCCCTCCAGTGTGTGAGTGGGTGTTGGGGCCGCGCTCTCTCCAGTGTGTGAGCGGGTGTCAGGGCCGTGCTCTCTCCAGTGCGTGTGTGAGCGGGTGTCGGGTCTGCGCTCTCTCCAGTGTGTGAACGCGTGTCGGGGCTGCGCTCCCTCCAGTGTGTGAGAGGGTGTCGGGGCTGCGTTCTCTCCGGTGTTTGTGAGTGGATGTCGGCTCTGCACTCTCTCCAGTGTGTGTGTGGTGTCTAGGCTGCGCTCTCTCCAGTGTGTGTGCGAGCTGGTGTTGGGGCTGCGCTCTCTCCGGTGTGTGTGTGAGCGGGTGTCGGGGCCGCGCTCTCTCCGGTGTTTGTGAGTGGATGTCGGCTCTGCACTCTCTCCAGTGTGTGTGTGGTGTCTAGGCTGCGCTCTCTCCAGTGTGTGTGCGAGCTGGTGTCGGGGCCGCGCTCTCTCCAGTGTGTGAGCGGGTGTCGGGGCCGCACACTCCCCAGAGTTTGTGAGTGGGTGTCGGGGCCGTGCTTTCTCCAGTGTGTGGGCAGGTGTCGGGGACGCGCTCTCTCCAGTGTGTGTGTGAGCGGGTGTCGGGTCCGCGCTCTCTCCAGTTTGTGAGCGGGTGTCGGGGCCACGCGATCTCCAGTGTGTGAGTGAGTGTATGGGCCGTGCTCTCTCCAGTATGTGAGCAGTTGTCGGTGCTGCGCTCTCTCCGGTGTGTGTGTGTGAGCAGGTGTTGGGGCCGCGCTCCCTCCAGTGTGTGAGTGGGTGTTGGGACCGCACTCCCTCCAGTGTGTGAGCGGGTGTCAGGGCCGTGCTCTCTCCAGTGCGTGTGTGAGCGGGTATCGGGTCTGCGCTCTCTCCAGTGTGTGAACGCGTGTCGGGGCTGCGCTCCCTCCAGTGTGTGAGAGGGTGTCGGGGCCGCGTTCTCTCCGGTGTTTGTGAGTGGATGTCGGCTCTGCACTCTCTCCAGTGTGTGTGTGGTGTCTAGGCTGCGCTCTCTCCAGTGTGTGTGCGAGCTGGTGTCGGGGCCGCGCTCTCTCCAGTGTGTGAGCAGGTGTCGGGGCTGCACACTTTCCAGTGTGAGAGTGGGTGTCGGGGCTGCTCTCTCTCCAGTGTGTGAGCGGGTGTCGGGTCCGCGCTCTCTCCAGTCTGCGTGTGAGCTGGTGTCGGGACTGCACACCCTTCATTGTGTGAGCGGGTGTCAGGGCCGTGCTCTCACCAGTGTGTGAGCGGGTGTCGGGGCTGCGCTCTCTCCAGTGTGTGAGCGCTTGTCGGAGCTGCGCTCATTCCAGTGTGTGAGCGCTTGTCGGGGCCCCTCTCTCTCCAGTATGTGAGCAGGTGTCGGGGCTGCGCTCTCTCCAGTGTGTGAGCGGGTGTCGGGTCCACGCTCTCTCCAGTGTGTGAGCGGGTGTCAGGGCCGCGCTCTCCCCAGAGTTTGTGAGTGGGTGTCGGGGCCATGCTCTCTCCAGTGTGTGGGCAGGTGTCGGGGACGCGCTCTCTCCAGTGTGTGTGTGAGCGGGTGTCGGGGCCGCGCTCTCCCCAGGGTGTGTGAATGGGTGTTGGGGCTGTGCTCTCTCCAGTGTGTGAGCGGGTGTCAGCGCCGCGCTCTCTCCAGTGTGTGTGTGAGCGGGTGTCGGGGCCGCACTCTCTCCGGTGTGTGTGTGAGCAGGTGTCGGGGCTGCGCTCTCTCCAGTGTGTGAGCGGGTGTCAGCGCCGCGCTCTCTCCAGTGTGTGTGTGAGTGGGTGTCGGGTCCGCGCTCTCTCCAGTTTGTGAGCGGGTGTCGGGGCCACGCGATCTCCAGTGTGTGAGCGGGTGTCAGGGCCGCGCTCTCTCCAGTGTGTGTGTGTGAGCGGGTGTCGGGTCCGCGCTCTCTCCAGTTTGTGAGCGGGTGTCGGGGCCACGCGATCTCCAGTGTGTGAGTGGGTGTTGGGGCCGCGCTCCCTCCAGTGTGTGAGTGGGTGTTGGGGCCGCGCTCTCTCCAGTGTGTGAGTGGGTGTCAGGGCCGTGCTCTCTCCAGTGCGTGTGTGAGCGGGTGTCGGGTCTGCGCTCTCTCCAGTGTGTGAGCAGGTGTCGGGGCTGCGCTCTCTCCAGTGTGTGAGCGGATGTTGGGGCTGCGCTCTCTCCAGTGTGTGAGCGGGTGTCGGGGCTGCTCTCTCTCCAGTGTGTGAGCGGGTGTCGGGTCCGCGCTCTCTCCAGTCTGCGTGTGAGCTGGTGTCGGGACTGCACACCCTTCATTGTGTGAGCGGGTGTCAGGGCCGTGCTCTCACCAGTGTGTGAGCGGGTGTCGGGTCTGCGCTCTCTCCAGTGTGTGAGCAGGTGTCGGGGCTGTGCTCATTCCAGTGTGTGAGCGGGTGTCGGGGCTGCGCTCTCTCCAGTGTGTGAGTGCTTGTCGGGGCTGCGCTCTCTCCAGTGTGTGAGCACGTGTCGGGGCTGCGCTCTCTCCAGACTATGAGCGGGTGTTGGGGCCGCGCTCTCTCCAGTGTGTGAGCGGGTGTCGGGGCCGCCCTCTCCCCAGAGTTTGTGAGTGGGTGTCGGGGCCGTGCTTTCTCCAGTGTGTGGGCAGGTGTCGGGGACGCGCTCTCTCCAGTGTGTGTGTGAGCGGGTGTCGGGTCCGCGCTCCCTCCAGTGTGTGAGTGGGTGTTGGGGCCGCGCTCTCTCCAGTGTGTGAGCGGGTGTCAGGGCCGTGCTCTCTCCAGTGCGTGTGTGAGCGGGTGTCGGGTCTGCGCTCTCTCCAGTGTGTGAACGCGTGTCGGGGCTGCGCTCCCTCCAGTGTGTGAGAGGGTGTCGGGGCCGCGTTCTCTCCGGTGTTTGTGAGTGGATGTCGGCTCTGCACTCTCTCCAGTGTGTGTGTGGTGTCTAGGCTGCGCTCTCTCCAGTGTGTGTGCGAGCTGGTGTTGGGGCTGCGCTCTCTCCGGTGTGTGTGTGAGCGGGTGTCGGGGCCGCGCTCCCTCCGGTGTTTGTGAGTGGATGTCGGCTCTGCACTCTCTCCAGTGTGTGTGTGGTGTCTAGGCTGCACTCTCTCCAGTGTGTGTGTGAGCTGGTGTCGGGGCCGCACTCTCTCCAGTGTGTGAGTGGGTGTTGGGGCCGCGCTCTCTCCAGTGTGTGAGCGGGTGTCAGGGCCGTGCTCTCTCCAGTGTGTGAGCGGGTGTCAGGGCCGTGCTCTCTCCAGTGCGTGTGTGAGCGGGTGTCGGGTCTGCGCTCTCTCCAGTGTGTGAGCGGGTGTCGGGGCCGCGCTCTCTCCAATGTGTGTGTGAATCGGTATTGGTCCGCACTCTAACCAGTGTGTGAGCGGGTGTCCGAGCTGCGCTCACTCCAGTGTGTGTGGAAGTGGGTGTCGGGGCCGCACTCTCTCCAATGTGTGAGCGGGTGTCGGGGCCGCGCTCTCTCCAATGTGTGTGTGAATCGGTATCGGTCCGCACTCTATCCAGTGTGTGAGCGGGTGTCTGGGCCGCGCTCTCTCCAGTGAGTGAGCGGGTGTCGGGGCCGCGCTCTCTCCAGTGTGTGAGTGAGCGGGTGTCGGGTCCACGCTTTGTCCAGTGTGTGTGTGAGTGGTTATCGGGTCCGCGCTCTCTCCAGTATGTGAGCGGTTGTCGGGGCCGCGCTCTTTCCAGTGTGTGAGCAGGTGTTGGGGTCACGCACCCTCCTGTATGTGAGCGGGTGTCGTGTCCGCTCTCTCTCCAGTGTGTGAGCGTGTGTCAGGGTAACGCTCTCTCCAATGAGTGAGCGGGTGTCGGGGCCGCGCTCTCTCCGGTGTGTGAGCGGGTGTCAGGGTAACGCTCTCTCCAGTGTGTGAGCGGGTGTCGGGGCTGAGCTCTCTCCAGTGTGTGAGCGGGTGTCGGGGCCACATTCTCTCCAGTGTGTGAGCGGGTGACGGGTCCGCGCTCTCTCCAGTGTGTGAGCGGGTGTCAGGGCTGCACTCTCTCCAGTGTGTGAACGGGTGTCGGGGCTGCGCTCTCTCCAGTGTTTGAGTGGGTGTTGGGGCCGCGCTCTCTCCAGTGTGTGAGCGGCTGTCAGGGTCACGCTCTCTCCAGTGTGTGAGCGGCTGTCAGGGTAACGCTCTCTCCAGTGTGTGAGCGGGTGTCAGGGTCACGCTCTCTCCAGTGTGTGAGCGGCTGTCAGGGTCACGCTCTCTCCAGTGTGTGAGCGGCTGTCAGGGTAACGCTCTCTCCAGTGTGTGAGCGGGTGTCAGGGTCACGCTCTCTCCAGTGTGTGAGCGGGTGACGGGGCCGCGCTCTCTCCAGTGCGTGAGCGGGTGTCGGGTCAGCGCTCTCTCCAGTGTGTGAGCGGGTGTCGGGACCGCGCTCTCTTATGTGTGTGAGCTGGTGTCGGTACCACGCTCTCACCAGAATGTAAGCGGATGTCAGCTCTGCGCTCTCTCCAGTGTGTGTGCGAGCGGGTGTTGGGTCCATGCTCTTGCCAGTGTGTTAGCAAACGCGTGTCTGGGCTGCGCCCACTCCAGTATGTGAGCAGATGTCGGGGTCGTGCACCCTCCAGTGTGTGAGCGGGTATCGTGTCCGCACTCCCTCTAGTGTGTGAGCGGGTATTGGGGCTGCACTCTCTCCACTGTGTGAGCGGGTGTCAGGGTAACGCTCTCTCCAGTGTGTGAGCGGGTGTCGGGGCCGTGCTCTCTCCAGTGTGTGAGCGGGTGTCGGGGCCGTGCTCTCTCCAGTGTGTGAGCGGGTGTCGGGGACGCGCTCTCTCCTCTGTGTGAGCGGGTGTCGGGGCCGCGCTCTCTCCACTGTGTGAGCGGGTGTCGGGGCCGCGCTCTCTCCACTGTGTGAGCGGGTGTCGGGGCCGCGCTCTCTCCAGTGAGTGAGCAGGTGTCGGGGCCGCGCTCTGCAGTGTGTGAGTGAGCGGGTGTCAGGTCCGCGCTTTCTCCAGTGTGTGTCTGAGTGGGTATCGGGTCCGCGCTCTCTCCAGTGTGTGAGCGGTTGTCGGGGCTGCGCTCTTTCCAGTGTGTGAGCGGGTATCAGGGCCGCGCTCTCTCCAGTGTGTGAGCGGGTGTCGGGGCTGCGCTCTCTCCAGTGTGTGAGCGGGTGTCGGGGCCACATTCTCTCCAGTGTGTGAGCGGGTGACGGGGCCGCACTCTCTCCAGTGTGTGAGCGGGTGTCGGGGCTGCACTCTCTCCAGTGTGTGAGCGGGTGACGGGTCCGCGCTCTCTCCAGTGTGTGAGCGGGTGACGGGTCCGCGCTCTCTCCAGTGTGTGAGCGGGTGTCGGGGCCGCGCTCTCTCCAGTGTGTGAGCGGGTGTCGGGGCTGCGCTCTCTCCAGTGTTTGAGTGGGTGTCGGGGCCGCGCTCCCTCCAGTGTGTGAGCGGCTGTCAGGGTCACGCTCTCTCCAGTGTGTGAGCGGCTGTCAGGGTCACGCTCTCTCCAGTGTGTGAGCGGCTGTCAGTGTCACGCTCTCTCCAGTGTGTGAGCGGGTGTCGTGACTGCACTCTCTCCACTGTGTGAGCGGGTGTCGGGGCTGTGCTCTCTCCAGTGTGTGAGCGGGTGTCGGTGTCGCGCTCTCTCCAGTGTGTGAGCGGGTGTTGGGACCGCGCTCTCTCCAGTGTATGTGTGAGTGGGTGTCGGGGCCGCGCTCTCTCCAGTGTGTGAGTGGCTGTCAGGGTAACGCTCTCTCCAGTGTGTGGGTGGCTGTCAGGGCCGCGCTCTTTCCAGTGTGTGAGCGGGTGTCGGGTACACGCTCTCTCCAGTGTGTGAGCAGGTGTCGGGGCCGCGCTCTCTCCAGTGTGTGAGCGGGTGTCGGGGCCGCGCTCTCTCCAATGTGTGTGTGAATCGGGATTAGTCCGCACTCTAACCAGTGTGTGAGCGGGTGTCCGAGCTGCGCTCACTCCAGTGTGTGTGGAAGTGGGTGTTGGGGCCGCACTCTCTCCAATGTGTGAGCGGGTGTCGGGGCCGCGCTCTCTCCAATGTGTGTGTGAATCGGTATCGGTCCGCACTCTATCCAGTGTGTGAGCGGGTGTCTGGGCCGCGCTCTCTCCAGTGAGTGAGCGGGTGTCGGGGCCGCGCTCTCTCCAGTGTGTGAGTGAGCGGGTGTCGGGTCCACGCTTTGTCCAGTGTGTGTGTGAGTGGTTATCGGGTCCGCGCTCTCTCCAGTATGTGAGCGGTTGTCGGGGCCGCGCTCTTTCCAGTGTGTGAGCAGGTGTTGGGGTCACGCACCCTCCTGTATGTGAGCGGGTGTCGTGTCCGCTCTCTCTCCAGTGTGTGAGCGTGTGTCAGGGTAACGCTCTCTCCAATGAGTGAGCGGGTGTCGGGGCCGCGCTCTCTCCGGTGTGTGAGCGGGTGTCAGGGTAACGCTCTCTCCAGTGTGTGAGCGGGTGTCGGGGCTGAGCTCTCTCCAGTGTGTGAGCGGGTGTCGGGGCCACATTCTCTCCAGTGTGTGAGCGGGTGACGGGTCCGCGCTCTCTCCAGTGTGTGAGCGGGTGTCAGGGCTGCACTCTCTCCAGTGTGTGAGCGGGTGTCGGGGCTGCGCTCTCTCCAGTGTTTGAGTGGGTGTTGGGGCCGCGCTCTCTCCAGTGTGTGAGCGGCTGTCAGGGTCACGCTCTCTCCAGTGTGTGAGCGGCTGTCAGGGTCACGCTCTCTCCAGTGTGTGAGCAGGTGTCAGGGTCACGCTCTCTCCAGTGTGTGAGCGGCTGTCAGGGTAACGCTCTCTCCAGTGTGTGAGCGGGTGTCAGGGTCACGCTCTCTCCAGTGTGTGAGCAGCTGTCAGTGTCACGCTCTCTCCAGTGTGTGAGCGGGTGACGGGTCCGTGCTCTCTCCAGCGTGTGAGCGGGTGTCGGTGTCACGCTCTCTCCAGTGTGTGAGCGGGTGTTGGGACCGCGCTCTCTCCAGTGTGTGAGTGGGTGTCGGGGCCGCGCTCTCTCCAGTGTGTGAGTGGGAGTCGGGGCCGCGCTCTCTCCAGCGTGTGAGCGGGTGTCGGGGCTGCGCTCTCTCCGGTGTGTGAGCAGGTGTCGGGGCCGCGCTCTCTCCAGTGTGTGAGCGTGTGGCGGGGCCGCACTCTATCCAGTGTGTGAGCGGGTGTCTGGGCCGCGCTCTCTCCAGTGAGTGAGTGGGTGTCGGGGCCGCGCTCTCTCCAGTGTGTGAGTGAGTGGGTGTCGGGTCCGCGCTTTGTCCAGTGTGTGTGTGAGTGGTTATCGGGTCCGCGCTCTCTCCAGTGTGTGAGCGGTTGTCGGGGCCGCGCTCTCTCCAGTGTGTGAGCAGGTGTTGGGGTCACGCACCCTCCTGTATGTGAGCGGGTGTCGTGTCCGCTCTCTCTCCAGTGTGTGAGCGTGTGTCAGGGTAACGCTGTCTCCAGTGAGTGAGCGGGTGTCGGGGCCGCGCACTCTCCAGTGTGTGAGTGGGTGTCGGGGCCGCGCTTTCTCCAGTGTGTGTCTGAGTGGGTATCGGGTCCGCGCTCTCTCCAGTGTGTGAGCGGTTGTCGCGGCCGCGCTCTTTCCAGTGTGTGAGCAGGTGTTGGAGTCACGCACCCTCCTGTATGTGAGCGGGTGTCGTGTCCGCTCTCTCTCCAGTGTGTGAGCGGGTGTCGGGGCCGTGCTGTCTCCGGTGTGTGAGCGGGTGTCGGGGCCACATTCTCTCCAGTGTGTGAGCAGGTGTCGGGGCCACATTCTCTCCAGCGTGTGAGCGGGTGACGGGTCCGCGCTCTCTCCAGTGTGTGAGCGGGTGTCGGGTCCGCGCTCTCTCCAGTGTGTGAGCGGGTGTCGGGGCTGCGCTCTCTCCAGTGTGTGAGCAGGTGTTGGGGCCACGCACCCTCCTGTATGTGAGTGGGTGTCGTGTCCGCTCTCTCTCCAGTATGTGTGTGAGCGGGTGTCGGGGACGCGCTCATTCCAGTGTTTGAGCGGGTGTCGGGGCTGCTCTCTCTCCAGTGTGTGAGCGCTTGTCGGGGCTGCGCTCTCTCCAGTGTGTGAGCGCTTGTCGGGGCTGCGCTCTCTCCAGTGTGTGAGCGGGTGTCAGGGCCGCGCTCTCTACAGTGTGTGTGCGGGTGTCGGGTCCGCGCTCTCTCCAGTGTGTGAGCGGGTGTCGGGACCACGCTCTCTCCAGTGTGTGAGCGGGTGTTGGGACCGCGCTCTCTCCAGTGTGTGAGCGGGTGTCGGGGCCGCGCTCTCTCCAGTGTGTGAGCTGGTTTTGGGACCGCGCTCTCTCCAGTGTGTGTGTGAGTGGGTGTCGGGGCAGCGCTCTCTCCAGTGTGTGAGCGGCTGTCAGGGCCACGGTCTCTCCAGTGTGCGTGTGAGTGGGTGTCGGGTCCGCGCACCTTAAAGTGTGTGAGTAGGTGTCGGGGCCGTGCTCTCTCCATTGTGTGATTGAACAGTTTTCAGGACCGTGCTCTCTCCAGTGTGTGTGAGCGGGTGTCGGGGCCATGCACTGTCCAGTGTTTGAGCCAGTGTCTGTGTCGTGCTCTGTCCACTGTGTGTGTGAACGCGTGTTGGGACTGCGCTCCCTCCAGTGTGTGAGCAGGTGTCGGGGCTGCGCTCTCTCCAGTGTGTGTGTGAGCGGGTGTCGGGGCCGCGCTCTCCCCAGTGTGTGAGCGGATTTCAGTGCCGCGCTCTCTCCAGTGCGTATGTGAGCGGGTGTCGGGTCTGCGCTCTCTCCAGTGTGTGTGTGAGCAGGTGTCGGGGCCACGCTCTCTCCAGTCTGTGTGTGAGCGGGTGTCGGGACCGCACACCCTTCATTGTGTGAGCGGGTGTCAGGGCCGCGCTCTCACCCGTGTGTGAGCGGGTGTTGGGTCCACGCTCCCTCCAGTCTGCGTGTGAGTGGGTGTTGGGACCGCACACCCTTCATCGTGTGAGCGGGTGTCATGGCTGTGCTCTCTCCAATGTGTGAGCGGGTGTCAGGGCCGTACTCTCACCAGTGTGTGAGCGTGTGTCAGGGCCGTGCTCTCACCAGTGTGTGAGCGTGTGTCAGGGCCGTACTCTCTCCAGTGTGTGAGCGGGTGTTGAGGCTGCGCTCTTTCCAGTGTTTGAGCGGGTGTCAGGGCTGCGCTCTCTCCAGTGTTTCAGCGGGTGTCAGGGCTGTGGTCTCCCCAGTGTGTGGGCGTGTGTCGGGACCGCGCTCTCTCCAGTGTGTGAGCGGGTGTCGGGGCCTCTCTCTCTCCAGTGTGTGAGCGGCTGTCAGGGTAACGCTCTCTCCAGTGTGTGAGCATGTGGCGGGGCCGCGCTCTTTCCAGTGTGTGAGCGGGTGTCGGGACTGCGCTCTCTCCTGTGTGTGAGCGGGTGTCGGGACCGCGCTCTCTCCTGTGTGTGAGCTGGTGTCGGTACTGCGCTCTTAGCAGAATGTAAGCGGATGTCAGCTCTGCGCTCTCTCCAATGTGTGTGCGAGCGGGTGTTGGGTCCACGCTCTTGCCAGTGTGTTAGCAAACACGTGTCTGGGCTGCGCCCACTCCAGTATGTGAGCAGATGTTGGGGTCGTGCACCCTCCAGTGTGTGAGTGGGTATCGTGTCCACGCTCCCTCCAGTGTGTGAGCGGGTATTGGGGCCGCACTCTCTCCACAGTGTGAGCGGGTGTCAGGGTAACGCTCTCTCCAGTGTGTGAGCGGGTGTCGGGTCAGCGCTCTCTCCAGTGTGTGAGCGGGTGTCGGGGCTGCACTCTCTCCAGTGTGTGAGCGGGTGTCGGGACCGCGCTTTCTCCAGTGTGTGAGCTGGTGTCGGTACTGCGCTCTCAGCAGAATGTAAGCTGATGTCAGCTCTGCGCTCTCTCCAGTGTGTGTGCGAGCGGGTGTTGGGTCCATGCTCTTGCCAGTGTGTTAGCAAACGCGTGTCTGGGCTGCGCCCACTCCAGTATGTGAGCAGATGTCGGGGTCGTGCACCCTCCAGTGTGTGAGTGGGTGTCATGTCCGCGCTCCCTCCAGTGTGTGAGCGGGTATTGTGTCCGCGCTCCCTCCAGTGTGTGAGCGGGTATTGGGGCCACACTCTCTCCACTGTGTGAGTGGGTGACAGGGCCGCGCTCTCTCCAGTGTCTGAGCGGGTGTCGGGGCCGTGCTCTCTCCACTGTGTGAACGGGTGTCGGGGCCGTGCTCTCTCCAGTGTGTGAGCGGGTGTCAGGGTAACGCTCTCTCCACTGTGTGAGCGGGTGTCGGGGCCACGCTCTCTCCACTGTGTGAGCGGGTGTCTGGGCCGCACTCTCCAATGTGTGAGTGGGTGTCCGGGCCGCACTCTCTCCAATGTGTGTGTGAATCGGTATCGGTCCGCACTCTATCCAGTGTGTGAGCGGGTGTCTGGGCCGTGCTCTCTCCAGTGAGTGAGTGGGTGTCGGGGCCGCGCTCTCTCCAGTGTGTGAGCGGGTGTCGGGGCCGCTCTCTCCAGTGTGTGAGTGAGCGGGTGTTGGGTCCGCGCTTTGTCTAGTGTGTGTGAGTGTTTATCGGGTCCGCGCTCTCTCCAGTGTGTGAGCGGTTGTCGGGGCCGTAGCTCTTTCCAGTGTGTGAGCAGGTGTTGGGGTCACGCACCCTCCTGTATGTGAGCGGGTGTCGTGTCCGCTCTCTCTCCAGTGTGTGATCGTGTGTCAGGGTAACGCTCTCTCCAGTGTGTGAGCAGGTGACGGAGCCGCGCTCTCTCCAGTGTGTGAGCGGGTGTCTGGGCCGCGCTCTCTCCAGTGAGTGAGCAGGTGTCGGGGCCGCGCTCTCCAGTGTGTGAGTGAGCGGGTGTCAGGTCCACGCTTTCTCCAGTGTGTGTCTGAGTGGGTATCGGGTCCGCGCTCTCTCCAGTGTGTGAGCGGTTGTCGGGGCCGCGCTCTTTCCAGTGTGTGAGCAGGTGTTGGGGTCACGCACCCTCCTGTATGTGAGCGGGTGTCGTGTCCGCTCTCTCTCCAGTGTGTGAGCGGGTGACGGGAGCGCACTCTCTCCAGTGTGTGAGCGGGTGTCGGGGCCGTGCTGTCTCCGGTGTGTGAGCGGGTGTCAGGGTAACGCTCTCTCCAGTGTGCGAGCAGGTGTCGGGGCTGCGCTCTCTGCAGTGTGTGAGCGGGTGTCAGGGTAACGCTCTCTCCAGTGTGCGAGCGGGTGACGGGTCCGCGCTCTCTCCAGTGTGTGAGCGGGTGACGGGTCCGCGCTCTCTCCAGTGTGTGAGCGGGTGTCGGGGCTGCACTCTCTCCAGTGTGTGAGCGGGTGTCGGGGCTGCGCTCTCTCCAGTGTTTCAGTGGGTGTCAGGGCCGCGCTCTCTCCAGTGTGTGAGCGGCTGTCAGGGTCACGCTCTCTCCAGTGTGTGAGCGGGTGTCAGGGTCACGCTCTCTCCAGTGTGTGAGCGGCTGTCAGTGTCACGCTCTCTCCAGTGTGTGAGCGGGTGTCGGGACTGCACTCTCTCCACTGTGTGAGCGGATGTCGGGGCCGTGCTCTCTCCAGTGTGTGAGCGGGTGTCGGTGTCGCGCTCTCTCCAGTGTGTGAGTGGGTGTTGGGACCGCGCTCTCTCCAGTGTATGTGTGAGTGGGTGTCGGGGCCGCGCTCTCTCCAGTGTGTGAGTGGCTGTCAGGGTAATGCTCTCTCCAGTGTGTGAGTGGCTGTCAGGGCCGCGCTCTCTCCAGTGTGTGAGCGGGTGTCAGGGTAACGCTCTCTCCAGTGTGTGAGCGGGTGTCGGGGCTGCTCTATCTCCAGTGTGTGAGCGGGTGTTGGGGCCACAATCTCTCCAGTGTGTGAGCGGGTGTCGGGGCCACGCTCTCTCCAGTGTGTGAGCGGGTGTCAGGGTAACGCTCTCTCCAGTGTGTGAGCGGGTGTCGGGTACGCGCTCTCTCCAGTGTGTGAGCGGGTGTCGGGGCCGCGCTCTCTCCAGTGTGTGAGCAGGTGTTGGGACCACGCACCGTCCTGTATGTGAGTGGGTGTCGTGTCCGCTCTCTCTCCAGTATGTGTGTGAGCGGGTGTCGGGGACGCGCTCATTCCAGTGTGTGAGCGGGTGTCGGGGCTGCTCTCTCTCCAGTGTGTGAGCGCTTGTTGGGGCTGCGCTCTCTCCAGTGTGTGAGCGCTTGTCGGGGCTGCGCTCATTCCAGTGTGTGAGCGGGTGTCGGGACCACGCTCTCTCCGGTGTGTGAGCGGGTGTTGGGACCGCGCTCTCTCCAGTGTGTGTGTGAGTGGGTGTCGGGGCAGCGCTCTCTCCAGTGTGTGAGCGGCTGTCAGGGCCACGGTCTCTCCAGTGTGCGTGTGAGTGGGTGTCGGGTCCGCGCACCTTAAAGTGTGTGAGTAGGTGTCGGGGCCGTGCTCTCTCCATTGTGTGATTGAGCAGTTTTCAGGACCGTGCTCTCTCCAGTGTGTGTGAGCGGGTGTCGGGGCCACGCACTGTCCAGTGTGTGAGCCAGTGTCTGTGTCGTGCTCTGTCCAATGTGTGTGTGAACGCGTGTTGGGACTGCGCTCCCTCCTTGTTGTGAGCGGGTGTCGGGGCCGCGCTCTCTCCAGTGTGTGAGCAGGTATCAGGGCCGCGCTCTCTCCAGTGTGTGAGCGGGTGTCGGGGCTGCACTCTCTCCATTGTGTGAGCGGGTGTCGGGGCTGCCCTCTCTCCATTGTGTGAGCGGGTGTCGTGTCCGCGCTCTCTCCAGTGTGTGAGCGGGTGTCGTGTCCGCACTCTCTCCAGTGTGTGAGCGGGTGTTGGGGACGCGCTCTCTCCAGTGTGTGAGCGGGTGTCGGGGCCGCGCTCTCTCCAGTGTGTGAGCGGGTGTCGGGGCCGCGCTCTCTCCAGTGTGTGTGTGAGCGGGTGTCGGCCGCGCTCTCTCCAGTATGTGAACGCGTGTCGTGTCCGCGCTCTCTCCAGTGTGTGAGCGGGTGTCGGGGCTGCACTCTCTCCAGTGTGTGAGCATGTGTCGGGGCCGCGCTTTCTCCAGTGTGTGAGCGGGTGTCAGGGCCGCGCTTTCTCCAATGTGTGAGTGGCTGTCAGGGTCACGCTCTCTCCAGTGTGTGAGCGGGTGTTGGGGCTGCGCTCTCTCCAGTGTGTGATCAGGTATCAGGGCCGCGCTCTCTCCAGTGTGTGAGCGGGTGTCAGGGTAACGCTCTCTCCAGTGTGTGAGCGGGTGTCGTGTCCGCGCTCTCTCCAGTGTGTGAGCGGGTGTTGGGGACGCGCTCTCTCCAGTGTGTGAGCGGGTGTCGGGGCCGCGCTCTCTCCAGTGTGTGTGTGAGCGGGTGTCGGCCGCGCTCTCTCCAGTATGTGAACGCGTGTCGTGTCCGCGCTCTCTCCAGTATGTGAGCATGTGTCGGGGCCGCGCTTTCTCCAGTGTGTGAGCGGGTGTCGGGGCCGCGCTTTCTCCAGTGTGTGTGTGAATCAGTATTGGTCCGCACTCTATCCAGTGTGTGAGCGGGTGTCCTAGCTGCGCTCACTCCAGTGTGTGTGGAAGTGGGTGTCAGGGCCGCACTCTCTCCAGTGTGTGAGCGGGTGTCCGGGCCGTGCTGTCTCCAGTGTGTGAGTGGCTGTCAGGGCCGCGCTCTCTCCAGTGTGTGAGCGGGTGTCGGGGCCGTGCTGTCTCCAGTGTGTGAGCGGGTGTCGGGGCCGTGCTGTCTCCAGTGTGAGCGGGTGTCGGGGCTGCACTCTCTCCAGTGTGTGAGCGGGTGTCGGGGCTGCGCTCTCTCCAGTGTGTGAGCGGGTGTCGGGTCCGTGCTCTCTCCAATGTGTTTGTGAGTGTGTGTCGGGGCCGCGCTCTCTCCAGTGTGTGAGCGGGTGTCGGGGCTGCATTCTCTCCGGTGTGTGAGCGGGTGTCGGCACCGCGCTTTCTCCAGTGTGTGAGCGGGTGTCGGGGCCGCGCTCTCTCCGGTGTGTGAGCGGGTGTCGGGGCTGCACTCTCTCCAGTGTGTGAGCGGGTGTTGGGGCCGCGCACCCTCCTGTGTGTGTGTGTGGGTCCGTGTTCTCTCCAATGTGTTTGTGAGCGTGTGTCGGGGCCGCCCTCTCTCCGGTGTGTGAGCGGGTGTCGGGGCCGCCCTCTCTCCGGTGTGTGAGCGGGTGTCGGGGCCGCGCTCTCTCCAATGCGCGAGCGGGTGTTGGGGCCGCGCACCCTCCTGTGTGTGAGTGGGTCCGTGTTCTCTCCAATGTGTTTGTGAGCGTGTGTCGGGGCCGCGCTCTCTCCAGTGTGCGAGTGGGTGTTGGGGCCACGCTTTCCCCAGTGTGTGTGTGAGCGGGTGTCAGGTATCGCGCTCTCACCAGAATGTGAGCGGGTGTCGGGGCCGCACTCTCTCCGGTGTGTGAGCGGGTGTCGGGGCCGCGCTCTCTCCAGTGTGTGAGCGGGTGTCGGGGCCGCGCTCTCTCCAGTGTGTGTGTGAGCGGGTGTCGGGGCCGCGCTCTCACCAGTGTGTGAGCGGGTGTCGGGGCCTCGCTCTTTCCAGTGTGTGAGCTGGTGTCGGATCCACGCTCTCTCCAGTGTGTGTGTGAGCGGGTGTCGGGGACGTGCTCTCACCAGAATGTGAGCGGGTGTCAGGGCCTCACTCTCTCCAGTGTGCAAGCTGGTGTCAGGGTCACGCTCTCTCAAGTGTGTGAGCAGGTATCGGGACCGCTACCCTTCAGTGTGCGAGCGGGTGTCGGGGCCGCGCTCTCTCCAGTGTGTGAGCGGGTGTCGGGACCGCGCTCTCTCCAGTGTGTGAGCGAGTGTCGGGACCGCGCACCCTTCAGTTTGTGAGTGGGTGTCGGGGCCACGCACCTTCCCGTGTGTGAGTGGGTGTCGGGACTGGGCACGCTCCAGTGTGTGAGAGGGTGTCGGGACCGTGCACCCTTCAGTTTCTGAGTGGGTGTCGGGGCCACGCACCTTCCCGTGTGTGAGTGGGTGTCGGGACTGGGCACGCTCCAGTGTGTGAGCGGGTGTCGGGACCGCACACCCTCCAGTGTGTGAGCGGGTGTCTAGGCTGCGCTCTCTCCAGTGTGTGTGTGAGCGGCTGTTGGGTCCACGCTCTTGCCAGTGTGCGAGCAGGTGTCGGTGTCGCACTCTCTCCAGTGTGTGAGCAGGTGTCGGGGCTGCGCACTCTCCAGTGTGCGAGCGGGTGGCGGGGCTGTGCTCTCTCCAGTGTGTGAGCGGGTGTCTAGACCGCTCTCTCTCCAGTGTGTGAGCGGGTGTCGGGACCGCACTCTCTCCAGTGTGTGAGCAGGTGTCTAGTCCGCGCTCTTTCCAGTGTGTGAGCGGGTGTCGGGACCACGCACCGTCCAGTGTGTGAGCGGGTGTCGGGACCACGCACCATCCAGTGTGTGAGCGGGTGTCGGGAGCACGCACCGTCCAGTGTGTGAACGGGTGTCGTGTCCACCCCCCCTCCAGTGTGTGAGCAGGTGTCGTGTCCACCCTCCCTCCAGTGTGTGAGCCGGTGTCGGTGTCGCACTGTCTCCAGTGTGTGAGCGGGTGTCTAGGCCGCGCTCTCTCCAGTGTATGTGCGATCGGATGTTGGGTCCACGCTCTTGCCAGTGTGTGAGCAGGTGTCGGTGTCGCAGTCTCTCCAGTGTGCGAGCGGGTGGCGGGGCCACGCTTTCCCCAGTGTGTGTGTGAGCGGGTGTCAGGGATCGCGCTCTCACCAGAATGTGAGCGGGTGTTGGGGCCGCGCTCTCTCCAGTGTGTGTGAGTGGGTGTCGGGACCGCGCTCTCTCCAGTGTATGACCGGGTGTTGGGACCGCGCATCCTCCTGTGTGTGTGTGGGTCTGTGTTCTCTCCAATGTGTTTGTGAGCATGTGTCGGGGCCGCGCTCTCTCCGGTGTGTGAGCGGGTGTCGGATCCGCGCTCTCTCCAGTGTGTGTGTGAGCGGGTGTCGGGGCCGCGCTCTCTCCAGTGTGTGAGCGGGTGTCGGGGCAGCGCTCTCTCCAGTGTGTGTGTGAGCGGGTGTCGTGGCCGCGCTCTCACCAGTATGTGAGCTGGTGTCGGATCTGCCCTCTCTCCAGTGTGTGTGTGAGCGGGTGTCGGGGCCGCGCTCTCTCCAGTGTGTGAGCGGGTGTCGGGGCAGCGCTCTCTCCAGTGTGTGTGTGAGCGGGTGTCGGGGCCGCGCTCTCACCAGTATGTGAGCGGGTGTCGGGGCCGCGCTCTCTCCAGTGTGCGAGTGGCTGGCGGGGCCACGCTTTACCCAGTGTGTGTGTGAGCGGGTGTCAGGGATTGCGCTCTCACCAGAATATGAGCGGGTGTCGGGACCGCGCTCTCTCCAGTGTGCAAGCTGGTGTCGGGGTCACGCTCTCTCCAGTGTGTGAGCGGGTATCGGGACCGCTACCCTTCAGTGTGCGAGCGGGTGTCGGGGCCGCGCTCTCTCCAGTGTGTGAGTGGGTATCGGGACCGCTACCCTTCAGTGTGCGAGCGGGTGTCGGGGCCGCGCTCTCTCCAGTGTATGAGCGGGTGTTGGGGCCGTGCACCCTCCTGTGTGTGTCTGTGGGTCCGTGCTCTCTCCAATGTGTTTGTGAGCGTGTGTCGGGGCCGCGCTCTCTCCGGTGTGTGAGCAGGTGTCGGGGCTGCACTCTCTCCAATGTGTGAGCTGGTGTCGGGACCGCGCTCTCTCCAGTGTGTGAGTGGGTGTCGGGGCCGCACACCCTTCAGTTTGTGAGTGGGTGTCGGGGCCACGCACCTTCCCGTGTGTGAGCGGGTGTTGAGACTGCGCACGCTCCAGTGTGTGAGCGGGTGTCTAGGCTGCGCTCTCTCCAGTGTGTGTGTGAGCGGCTGTTGGGTCCACGCTCTTGCCAGTGTGCGAGCAGGTGTCGGGTTCGCACTCTCTCCAGTGTGCGAGCGGGTGTCTGGGCTGCGCCCACTCCAGTGTGTGAGCAGGTGTCGGGGCTGCACGCTCTCCAGTGTGCGAGCAGGTGGCAGGGCCGCGCTCTCTCCAGTGTGTGATTGAGCAGGTGTCGGGGCCGCGCTCTCTCCAGTGTGTGAGCCGGAGTCAGCTCTGCGCTGTCTCCAGTGTGTGAGCGGGTGTCGTGGCCGCTCTCTCTCCAGTGTGTGAGCGGGTGTCGGGGCCGCGCTCTCTCCAGTGTGTGAGCAGGTGTCGGGGCCCCTCTCTCTCCAGTGTGTGAGCGGGTGTCGGGGCCCCTCTCTCTCCAGTGTGTGAGCGGGTGGCAGGGCCGCGCTCTCTCCAGTGTGTGATTGAGCAGGTGTCGGGGCCGCGCTCTCTCCAGTGTGTGAGCCGGAGTCAGCTCTGCGCTGTCTCCAGTGTGTGAGCGGGTGTCGTGGCCGCTCTCTCTCCAGTGTGTGAGCGGGTGTCGGGGCCGCGCTCTCTCCAGTGTGTGAGCAGGTGTCGGGGCCCCTCTCTCTCCAGTGTGTGAGCGGGTGTCGGGGCCCCTCTCTCTCCAGTGTGTGAGCGGGTGTCGGGGCCCCTCTCTCTCCAGTGTGTGAGCGGGTGTCGGGGCCCCTCTCTCTCCAGTGTGTGAGCGGGTGTCGGGGCCACGCTCTCTCCAGTGTGTGAGCTGGTGTCGGATCCACGCTCTCTCCAGTGTGTGAGCGGGTGTCAGGGACGCGCTCTCACCAGAATGTGAGCGGGTGTCGGATCCGCGCTCTCTCCAGTGTGCAAGCTGCTATCGGGGCCTCGCTCTCTCCAGTATGCAAGCTGGTGTCAGGGTCACGCTCTCTCAAGTGTGTGAGCAGGTATGGGGACCGCTACCCTTCAGTGTGTGAGCGGGTGTCGGGGCCGCGCTCTCTCCAGTGTGTGTGCGGGTGTCGGGACCGCTACCCTTCAGTGTGCGAGCGGGTGTCGGGGCCGCGCTCTCTCCAGTGTGTGAGCGGGTGTCGGGACCGCGCTCTCTCCAGTGTGTGAACGGGTGTCGGGACCGCGCACCCTTCAGTTTGTGAGTGGGTGTCGGGGCCACGCACCTTCCCGTGTGTGAGTGGGTGTCGGGGCCACGCACCTTCCCGTGTGTGAGTGGGTGTCGGGACTGGGCACGCTCCAGTGTGTGAGCGTGTGTCGGGACCGCACACCCTCCAGTGTGTGAGCGGGTGTCTAGGCTGCGCTCTCTCCAGTGTGTGTGTGAGCGGCTGTTGGGTCCACGCTCTTGCCAGTGTGCGAGCAGGTGTCGGTGTCGCACTCTCTCTAGTGTGTGAGCGGGTGTCGGGGCTGCGCACTCTCCAGGGTGCGAGCGGGTGGCGGGGCTGTGCTCTCTCCAGTGTGTGAGCGGGTGTCTAGACCGCGCTCCCTCCAGTGTGTGAGCGGGTGTCGGGGCCGTGCTCTCTCCAGTGTGTGAGCGGGTGTCGGTGTCACGCTCTCTCCAGTGTGTGAGCAGGTGTCGGGACCGCATTCTCTCCAGTGTGTGAGCGGGTGTCGGGACCGCACTCTCTCCACTGTGTGAGCAGGTGTCTAGTCCGTGCTCTCTCCAGTGTGTGAGCAGGTGTCGGGACCACGCACCCTCCAGTGTCTGAGCGAGTGTCGTGTCCACCCTCCCTCCAGTGTGTGAGCCGGTGTCGGTGTCGCACTCTCTCCAGTGTGTGAGCGGGTGTCTAGGCCGCGCTCTCTCCAGTGTGTGTGCGATCGGATGTTGGGTCCACGCTCTTGCCAGTGTGTGAGCAGGTGTCGGTGTCGCAGTCTCTCCAGTGTGCGAGTGGGTGTTGGGGCCACGCTTTCCCCAGTGTGTGTGTGAGCGGGTGTCAGGTATCGCGCTCTCACCAGAATGTGAGCGGGTGGCGGGACCGAGCTCTCTCCAGTGTGTGAGCGGGTATCGGTGCCGAGCTCTCTCCAGTGTGTGAGCGGGTATTGGTGCCGAGCTCTCTCCAGTGTGTGAGCGGGTATTGGTGCCGAGCTCTCTCCAGTGTGTGAGCGGGTATCGGGACCGCGCTCTCTCCAGTGTGTGTGAGCGGGTGTTGGGGCCGTGCACCCTCCTGTGTGTGTGTGGGTCCGTGTTCTCTCCAATGTGTTTGTGAGCGGGTGTCGGGGCCGCCCTCTCTCCGGTGTGTGAGCGGGTGTCGGGGCAGCGCTCTCTCCGGTGTGTGAGCGGGTGTCGGGGCCGCGCTCTCTCCAGTGTGTGTGTGAGCGGGTGTTGTGGCCGCGCTCTCTCCAGTGTGTGAGCTGGTGTCGGATCCGCCCTCTCTCCAGTGTGTGAGCGGGTGTCAGGGCCGCACTCTCTCCAGTGTGTGAGCGGGTGTCGGGGCCGCGCTCTCTCTAGTGTGTGAGCGGGTGTCAGGGCCGCACTCTCTCCAGTGTGTGAGCGGGTGTCGGGGCCACGGTCTCTCCAGCGTGTGAGCGGGTGTCTGGGTAACGCTCTCTCCAGTGTGTGAGCGGGTGTCGGGGCCGTGCGCTCTCCAGTGTGTGAGCAGCTATCAGGGCTGCGCTCTCTCCAGTGTGTGAGCAGGTGTCGGGTCCCCAGTCTCTCCAATGTGTTTGTGAGGGTGTGTTGGAGCCACACTCTCTCCAGTGTGTGAGCGGGTGTCGGGGCCACACTCTCTCCAGTGTGTGAGCGGGTGTCGGGGCCTCGCTCTCTCCAGTGTGTGAGCAGGTGTCGGGTCCACGCTCTCTCCAATGTGTGAGCGGGTGTCGGGTCCACGCTCTCTCCAATGTGTGAGCAGGTGTCGGGGCCGTGCACCCTCCTGTGTGTGAGTGGGTCCGTGCTCTCCCCAATGTGTTTATGAGCATGTGTCGTGGCCGCGCTCTCTCCAGTTTGTGAGCGGGTGTCGGGGCCGCGCTCTCTCCAGTGTGTGAGCAGGTGTCGGGGCCGCGCTCTCTCCAGTGTGTGAGCGGGTGTCGGGTCCACGCTCTCTCCAATGTGTGAGCAGGTGTCGGGGCCGTGCACCCTCCTGTGTGTGAGTGGGTCCGTGCTCTCCCCAATGTGTTTATGAGCGTGTGTCGTGGCCGCGCTCTCTCCAGTGAGTGAGCGGGTGTCGGGGCCGCGCTCTCACCAGTGTGTGTGTGAGCGGGTGTCCGGGCCGCGCTCTCTCCAGTGTTTGAGTGGGTGTCGGGGCCGCGCTCTCTCCAGTGTGTGAGCGGGTGTCGGGGCCTCGCTCTCTCCAGTGCGCAAGCTGGTGTCGGGGTCACGCTCTCTCCAGTGTGTGAGCGGGTGTCGGGGCCACGCTCTCTCCAGTGTGTGAGCGGGTGTCGGATCCACGCTCTCTCCAGTGTGTGAGCGGGTATCGGGACGGCTACCCTTCAGTGTGCGAGCGGGTGTAGGGGCTGCGCTCTCTCCAGTGTGTGAGTGGGTGTCGGGTCCGTGCTCTCTCCAATGTGTTTGTGAGTGTGTGTCGGGGCCGCGCTCTCTCCAGTGTGTGAGCGGGTGTCGGGGCCGCGCTCTCTCCGGTGTGTGAGCGGGTGTCGGGGCTGCACTCTCTCCAATGTGTTTGTGAGTGTGTGTCGGCACCGCGCTTTCTCCAGTGTGTGAGCAGGTGTCGGGGCCGCGCTCTCTCCGGTGTGTGAGCGGGTGTCGGGGCTGCACTCTCTCCAATGAGCGAGCGGGTGTCGGGACCGCGCACCCTTCAGTTTGTGAGTGGGTGTCGGGGCCACACACCTTCCCGTGTGTGAGCGGGTGTCGGGACCGCGCACCCTCCAGTGTGCGAGCGGGTGTCGGGGCTGCCTCTCTCCAGTGTATGAGTGGGTGTTGGGGCCGCGCTCTCTCCAGTGTATGAGTGGGTGTCGGGGCCGCGCTCTCTCCAGTGTGTGAGCAGGTGTCGGGGCCGCGCTCTCTCCAGTGTGTGAGCGGGTGTCGGGTCCACGCTCTCTCCAATGTGTGAGCAGGTGTCGGGGCCGTGCACCCTCCTGTGTGTGAGTGGGTCCGTGCTCTCCCCAATGTGTTTATGAGCGTGTGTCGTGGCCGCGCTCTCTCCAGTGAGTGAGCGGGTGTCGGGGCCGCGCTCTCACCAGTGTGTGTGTGAGCGGGTGTCCGGGCCGCGCTCTCTCCAGTGTTTGAGTGGGTGTCGGGGCCGCGCTCTCTCCAGTGTGTGAGCGGGTGTCGGGGCCTCGCTCTCTCCAGTGCGCAAGCTGGTGTCGGGGTCACGCTCTCTCCAGTGTGTGAGCGGGTGTCGGGGCCACGCTCTCTCCAGTGTGTGAGCGGGTGTCGGATCCACGCTCTCTCCAGTGTGTGAGCGGGTATCGGGACGGCTACCCTTCAGTGTGCGAGCGGGTGTAGGGGCTGCGCTCTCTCCAGTGTGTGAGTGGGTGTCGGGTCCGTGCTCTCTCCAATGTGTTTGTGAGTGTGTGTCGGGGCCGCGCTCTCTCCAGTGTGTGAGCGGGTGTCGGGGCCGCGCTCTCTCCGGTGTGTGAGCGGGTGTCGGGGCTGCACTCTCTCCAATGTGTTTGTGAGTGTGTGTCGGCACCGCGCTTTCTCCAGTGTGTGAGCAGGTGTCGGGGCCGCGCTCTCTCCGGTGTGTGAGCGGGTGTCGGGGCTGCACTCTCTCCAATGAGCGAGCGGGTGTCGGGACCGCGCACCCTTCAGTTTGTGAGTGGGTGTCGGGGCCACACACCTTCCCGTGTGTGAGCGGGTGTCGGGACCGCGCACCCTCCAGTGTGCGAGCGGGTGTCGGGGCTGCCTCTCTCCAGTGTATGAGTGGGTGTTGGGGCCGCGCTCTCTCCAGTGTATGAGTGGGTGTTGGGGCCGCGCTCTTTCCAGTGTATGAGTGGGTGTTGGGGCCGGGCTCTCTCCAATGTGTGAGCAGGTGTCGGGTCCACGCTCTCTCCAATGTGTGAGCAGGTGTCGGGTCCGCGCTCTCTCCAGTGTGTGAGCAGGTGTCGGGGCCGTGCACCCTCCTGTGTGTGAGTGGGTCCGTGCTCTCCCCAATGTGTTTATGAACGTGTGTCGTGGCCGCGCTCTCTCCAGTGAGTGAGCGGGTGTCGGGGCCACGCTCTCACCAGTGTGTGTGTGAGCGGGTGTCGGGGCCGCGCTCTCTCCAGTGTTTGAGTGGGTGTCGTGTCCGCACTCTCTCCAGTGTGTGAGCGGGTGTCGGGGCCTCGCTCTTTCCAGTGTGTGAGCTGGTGTCGGATCCACGCTCTCTCCAGTGTGTGTGTGAGCGGGTGTCGGGGACGTGCTCTCACCAGAATGTGAGCGGGTGTCAGGGCCTCGCTCTCTCCAGTGCGCAAGCTGGTGTCGGGGTCACGCTCTCTCCAGTGTGTGAGCGGGTGTCGGGGCCTCGCTCTCTCCAGTGTGCAAGCTGGTGTCGGGGTCACGCTCTCTCCAGTGTGTGAGCGGGTATCGGGACCGCTACCCTTCAGTGTGCGAGCGGGTGTTGGGGCTGCACTCTCTCCGGTGTGTGAGCGGGTGTTGGGGCTGCACTCTCTCCGGTGTGTGAGCGGGTGTCGGCACCGCGCTTTCTCCAGTGTGTGAGCAGGTGTCGGGGCCGCGCTCTCTCCGGTGTGTGAGCGGGTGTCGGGGCTGCACTCTCTCCAGTGTGTGAGCGGGTGTCGGGGCTGCACTCTCTCCAATGTGCGAGCGGGTGTCGGGACCGCGCACCCTTCAATTTGTGAGTGGGTGTCGGGGCGACACACCTTCCCGTGTGTGAGCGGGTGTCGGGACCGCGCACCCTTCAGTGTGCGAGCGGGTGTCGGGGCCGCGCTCTTTCCAGTGTATGAGTGGGTGTCGGGGCCTCGCTCTCTCCAGTGTGTGAGCAGGTGTCGGGTCCATGCTCTCTCCAGTGTGTGAGCAGGTGTCGGGTCCACGCTCTCTCCAATGTGTGAGCAGGTGTCGGGTCCGCGCTCTCTCCAATGTGTGAGCAGGTGTCGGGGCCGTGCACCCTCCTGTGTGTGAGTGGGTCCGTGCTCTCCCCAATGTGTTTATGAGCGTGTGTCGTGGCCGCGCTCTCTCCAGTGTGTGAGCGTGTGTCGTGGCCGCGCTCTCTCCAGTGTGTGAGCGGGTGTCGGGGCCGCGCTCTCACCAGTGTGTGTGTGAGCGGGTGTCGGGGCCGCGCTCTCTCCAGTGTGTGAGCGGGTGTCGGGGCCGCGCTCTCTCCAGTGTGTAAGCGGGTGTAGGGGCCTCGCTCTTTCCAGTGTGTGAGCTGGTGTCGGATCCACGCTCTCTCCAGTGTGTGTGTGAGCGGGTGTCGGGGACGTGCTCTCACCAGAATGTGAGCGGGTGTCAGGGCCTCACTCTCTCCTGTGTGCAAGCTGGTGTCGGGGTCACGCTCTCTCCAGTGTGTGAGCGGGTATCGGGACCGCTACCCTTCAGTGTGCGAGCGGGTGTTGGGGCTGCGCTCTCTCCAGTGTGTGAGTGGGTGTCGGGTCCGTGCTCTCTCCAATGTGTTTGTGAGTGTGTGTCGGGGCCGCGCTCTCTCCAGTGTGTGAGCGGGTGTCGTGGCCGCCCTCTCTCCGGTGTGTGAGTGGGTGTCGGATCCGCGCTCTCTCCAGTGTGTGTGTGAGCGGGTGTCGGATCCGCCCTCTCTCCAGTGTGTGAGCGGGTGTCAGGGCTGCACTCTCTCCAGTGTGTGAGCGGGTGTCGGGGACGCGCTCTCTCTAGTGTGTGAGCGGGTGTCTGGGTAACGCTCTCTCCAGTGTGTGAGCGGGTGTCGGGGCCGCGCTCTCTCTAGTGTGTGAGCGGGTGTCTGGGTAACGCTCTCTCCAGTGTGTGAGCGGGTGTCGGGGCCGTGCGCTCTCCAGTGAGTGAGCAGCTATCAGGGCTGCGCTCTCTCCAGTGTGTGAGCGGGTGTCGGGTCCCCAGTCTCTCCAATGTGTTTGTGAGGGTGTGTCGGGGCCTCGCTCTCTCCAATGTGTGAGCGGGTGTCGGGTCCATGCTCTCTCCAATGTGTGAGCGGGTGTCGGGTCCACGCTCTCTCCAATGTGTGAGCAGGTGTCGGGGCCGTGCACCCTCCTGTGTGTGAGTGGGTCCGTGCTCTCCCCAATGTGTTTATGAGCATGTGTCGTGGCCGCGCTCTCTCCAGTGTGTGAGCGGGTGTCGGGGCCGCGCTCTCACCAGTGTGTGTGTGAGCGGGTGTCGGGGCCGCACTCTCTCCAGTGTTTGAGTGGGTGTCGTGTCCGCACTCTCTCCAGTGTGTGAGCGGGTGTCGGGGCCGCACTCTCTCCAGTGTGTGAGCTGGTGTCGGATCCACGCTCTCTCCAGTGTGTGTGTGAGCGGGTGTCGGGGACGTGCTCTCACCAGAATGTGAACGGGTGTCAGGGCCTCACTCTCTCCAGTGTGTGAGCGGGTGTCGGGGCCTCGCTCTCTCCAGTGTGTGAGCGGGTGTCGGGGCCTCGCTCTCTCCAGTGTGCAAGCTGGTGTCGGGGTCACGCTCTCTCCAGTGTGTGAGCGGGTGTCGGGGTCACGCTCTCTCCAGTGTGTGAGCGGGTGTCGGGGCTGCACTCTCTCCAATGTGTGAGCGGGTGTCGGGACCCGCGCACCCTTCAGTTTGTGAGTGGGTGTCGGGGCCGCGCTCTCTCCAGTGTGTGAGCGGGTGTCGGGACTGCGCACGCTCCAGTGTGTGAGCGGGTGTCGGGGCTGCCTCTCTCCAGTGTATGAGTGGGTGTTGGGGCCGCGCTCTTTCCAGTGTATGAGTGGGTGTTGGGGCCGCGCTCTCTCCAGTGTGTGAGCAGGTGTCGGGTCCACGCTCTCTCCAATGTGTGAGCAGGTGTCGGGTCCGCGCTCTCTCCAGTGTGTGAGCAGGTGTCGGGGCCGTGCACCCTCCTGTGTGTGAGTGGGTCCGTGCTCTCCCCAATGTGTTTATGAGCGTGTGTCGTGGCCGCGCTCTCTCCAGTGAGTGAGCGGGTGTCGGGGCCGCGCTCTCACCAGTGTGTGTGTGAGCGGGTGTCGGGGCCGCGCTCTCTCCAGTGTTTGAGTGGGTGTCGTGTCCGCACTCTCTCCAGTGTGTGAGCGGGTGTCGGGGCCTCACTCTTTCCAGTGTGTGAGCTGGTGTCGGATCCACGCTCTCTCCAGTGTGTGTGTGAGCGGGTGTCGGGGACGTGCTCTCACCAGAATGTGAGCGGGTGTCAGGGCCTCACTCTCTCCAGTGTGTGAGCGGGTGTCGGGGCCTCGCTCTCTCCAGTGTGCAAGCTGGTGTCGGGGTCACGCTCTCTCCAGTGTGTGAGCGGGTATCGGGACCGCTACCCTTCAGTGTGCGAGCGGGTGTTGGGGCTGCGCTCTCTCCAGTGTGTGAGTGGGTGTCGGGTCCGTGCTCTCTCCAATGTGTTTGTGAGTGTGTGTCGGGGCCGCGCTCTCTCCAGTGTGTGAGCGGGTGTCGGGGCTGCACTCTCTCCGGTGTGTGAGCGGGTGTCGGCACCGCGCTTTCTCCAGTGTGTGAGCAGGTGTCGGGGCCGCGCTCTCTCCGGTGTGTGAGCGGGTGTCGGGGACGCACTCTCTCCAGTGTGTGAGCGGGTGTCGGGGCCGCACTCTCTCCGGTGTGTGAGCGGGTGTCGGGGCTGCACTCTCTCCAGTGTGTGAGCAGGTGTCAGATCCATGCACACTCCAGTGTGTGAGCAGGTGTCAGATCCATGCACACTCCAGTGTGTGAGCGGGTGTCGGGACCGTGCACCCTTCAGTTTGTGAGTGGGTGTCGGGGCCACGCACCTTCCAGTGTGTGAGCGGGTGTCGGGGCCGCGCTCCCTCCAGTGTGTGAGCGGGTGTCTAGGCTGCGCTCTCTCCAGTGTGTGTGTGAGCGGCTGTTGGGTCCACGCCAGTGTGCAAGCAGGTGTCGGTTTCGCACTCTCTCCAGTGTACAAGCGGGTGTCTGGGCTGCGCCTCCTCCAGTGTGCGAGCGGGTGGCGGGGCCGCGCTCTCTCCAGTGTGTGAGCAGGTGTTGGGACCGCACACCCTGCAGTGTGTGAGCAGATGTCGTGTCGCACTCCCTCCAGTGTGTGAGCAGGTATCGGGGCCGCGCTCTCTCCAGTGTGTGAGCGGGTGTCGGGGCCGCACTCTCTCCAGTGTGTGAGCGGGTGTCGCGGCCGCGCTCTCTCCAGTGTGTGAGCGGGTGTCGGGGCCGCGCTCTCTCTAGTGTGTGAGCGGGTGTCTGGGTAACGCTCTCTCCAGCGTGTGAGCGGGTGTCGGGGCCACGCTCTCTCCAGTGTGTGAGCGGGTGTCTGGGTAACGCTCTCTCCAGTGTGTGAGCAGCTATCAGGGCTGCGCTCTCTCCAGTGTGTGAGCAGGTGTCGGGTCCCCAGTCTCTCCAATGTGTTTGTGAGGGTGTGTTGGGGCCCCGCTCTCTCCAGTGTGTGAGCGGGTGTCGGGGCTGCGCTCTCTCCAGTGTGCGAGCGGGTGTCGGGGTCACGCTCTCTCCAGTGTGTGAGCGGGTATCGGAACCGCTACCCTTCAGTGTGCGAGCGGGTGTCGGGGCTGCCTCTCTCCAGTGTATGAGTGGGTGTTGGGGCCGCCGCGCTCTTTCCAGTGTATGAGTGGGTGTTGGGGCCGCGCTCTCTCCAGTGTGTGAGCAGGTGTCGGGTCCACGCTCTCTCCAATGTGTGAGCAGGTGTCGGGTCCGCGCTCTCTCCAATGTGTGAGCAGGTGTCAGGGCCGTGCACCCTCCTGTGTGTGAGTGGGTCCATGCTCTCCCCAATGTGTTTAGGAGCGTGTGTCGTGGCCGCGCTCTCTCCAGTGTGTGAGCGGGTGTCGGGGCCTCGCTCTCTCCAGTGTGTGAGTGGGTGTCGTGTCCGCACTCTCTCCAGTGTGTGAGCGGGTGTCGGGGCCGCGCTCTCACCAGTGTGTGTGTGAGCGGGTGTCGGGGCCGCGCTCTCTCCAGTGTTTCAGTGGGTGTCGTGTCCGCACTCTCTCCAGTGTGTGAGCGGGTGTCGCGGCCGCGATCTCTCCAGTGTGTGAGCGGCTGTCGGGGCCTCGCTCTCTCCAGTGTGTGAGCGGGTGTCGGGGCCGCGCTCTCTCCAGTGTGTGAGCTGGTGTCGGATCCACGCTCTCTCCAGTGTGTGTGTGAGCGGGTGTCGGGGACGTGCTCTCACCAGAATGTGAGCGGGTGTCAGGGCCTCGCTCTCTCCAGTGTGTGAGCGGGCGTCGGGGCCTCGCTCTCTCCAGTGTGCAAGCTGGTGTCGGGGTCACGCTCTCTCCAGTGTGTGAGCGGGTATCGGGACCGCTACCCTTCAGTGTGCGAGCCGGTGTTGGGTCTGCGCTCTCTCCAGTGTGCGAGCTGGTGTCGGGGTCACGCTCTCTCCAGTGTGTGAGCGGGTATCGGGACCGCTACCCTTCAGTGTGCGAGCGGGTGTTGGGGCTGCGCTCTCTCCAGTGTGTGAGTGGGTGTCGGGTCCGTGCTCTCTCCAATGTATTTGTGAGTGTGTGTCGGGGCCGCGCTCTCTCCAGTGTGTGAGCGGGTGTCGGGGCTGCACTCTCTCCGGTGTGTGAGCGGGTGTCGGCACCGCGCTTTCTCCAGTGTGTGAGCAGGTGTCGGGGCCGCGCTCTCTCCGGTGTGTGAGCGGGTGTCGGGGCTGCACTCTCTCCAATGTGCGAGCGGGTGTCGGGACCGCGCACCCTTCAGTTTGTGAGTGGGTGTCGGGGCAACGCACCATCCCGTGTGTGAGCGGGTGTCGGGACCGCGCACCCTCCAGTGTGTGAGCGGGTGTCGGGGTCACGCTCTCTCCAGTGTGTGAGCGGGTGTCGGGGCTGCACTCTCTCCAATGTGTGAGCAGGTGTCGGGGCCGTGCACCCTCCTGTGTGTGAGTGGGTCCGTGCTCTCCCCAATGTGTTTATGAGCATGTGTCGTGGCCGCGCTCTCTCCAGTGTGTGAGTGGGTGTCGGGGCCGCGCTCTCACCAGTGTGTGTGTGAGCGGGTGTCGGGGCCGCGCTCTCTCCAGTGTTTGAGTGGGTGTCGGGGCCTCGCTCTCTCCAGTGTGTGAGCGGGTGTCGGGGCCGCGCTCTCTCCAGTGTGCGAGCGGGTATCGGGACCGCTACCCTTCAGTGTGCGAGCGGGTGTTGGGGCTGCGCTCTCTCCGGTGTGTGAGCGGGTGTCGGCACCGCGCTTTCTCCAGTGTGTGAGCAGGTGTCGGGGCCGCCCTCTCTCCGGTGTGTGAGCGGGTGTCGGGGCTGCACTCTCTCCAATGAGCGAGCGGGTGTCGGGACCACGCACCCTTCAGTTTGTGAGTGGGTGTCGGGGCCACGCACCTTCCAGTGTGTGAGCGGGTGTCGGGGCCGCGCTCCCTCCAGTGTGTGAGCGGGTGTCTAGGCTGCGCTCTCTCCAGTGTGTGTGTGAGCGGCTGTTGGGTCCACGCCAGTGTGCGAGCAGGTGTCGGTTTCGCACTCTCTCCAGTGTACAAGCGGGTGTCTGGGCTGCGCCTCCTCCAGTGTGCGAGCGGGTGGCGGGGGCCGCGCTCTCTCCAGTGTGTGAGCAGGTGTTGGGACCGCACACCCTGCAGTGTGTGAGCAGATGTCGTGTCGCACTCCCTCCAGTGTGTGAGCAGGTATCGGGGCCCGCGCTCTCTCCAGTGTGTGAGCGGGTGTGTCGGGGCCGCACTCTCTCCAGTGTGTGAGCGGGGTTGTCGGGGCCGCACTCTCTCCAGTGTGTGAGCGGGTGTCGGGGGCCGCGCTCTCTCTAGTGTGTGAGCGGGGTGTCTGGGTAACGCTCTCTCCAGCGTGTGAGCGGGTGTCGGGGCCACGCTCTCTCTCCAGTGTGTGAGCGGGTGTCTGGGTAACGCTCTCTCCAGTGTGTGAGCAGCTATCAGGGCTGCGCTCTCTCCAGTGTGTGAGCAGGTGTCGGGTCCCCAGTCTCTCCAATGTGTTTGTGAGGGTGTGTTGGGGCCACACTCTCTCCAGTGTGTGAGCGGGTGTCGGGGCTGCGCTCTCTCCAGTGTGCGAGCGGGTGTCGGGGTCACGCTCTCTCCAGTGTGTGAGCGGGTATCGGAACCGGTACCCTTCAGTGTGCGAGCGGGTGTCGGGGCTGCTCTCTCTCCAGTGTATGAGTGGGTGTTGGGGCCGCCGCGCTCTTTCCAGTGTATGAGTGGGTGTTGGGGCCGCGCTCTCTCCAGTGTGTGAGCAGGTGTCGGGTCCACGCTCTCTCCAATGTGTGAGCAGGTGTCGGGTCCGCGCTCTCTCCAATGTGTGAGCAGGTGTCGGGTCCGCGCTCTCTCCAATGTGTGAGCAGGTGTCGGGTCCGCGCTCTCTCCAATGTGTGAGCAGGTGTCGGGGCCGTGCACCCTCCTGTGTGTGAGTGGGTCCGTGCTCTCCCCAATGTGTTTAGGAAGCGTGTGTCGTGGCCGCGCTCTCTCCAGTGTGTGAGCGGGTGTCGGGGCCGCGCTCTCACCAGTGTGTGTGTGAGCGGGTGTCGGGGCCGCGCTCTCTCCAGTGTTTGAGTGGGTGTCGTGTCCGCACTCTCTCCAGTGTGTGAGCTGGTGTCGGATCCACGCTCTCTCCAGTGTGTGTGTGAGCGGGTGTCGGGGCCGCGCTCTCACCAGTGTGTGAGCGGGTGTCGGGGCCTCGCTCTTTCCAGTGTGTGAGCTGGTGTCGGATCCACGCTCTCTCCAGTGTGTGTGTGAGCGGGTGTCGGGGACGTGCTCTCACCAGAATGTGAACGGGTGTCAGGGCCTCACTCTCTCCAGTGTGTGAGCGGGCGTCGGGGCCTCGCTCTCTCCAGTGTGCAAGCTGGTGTCGGGGTCACGCTCTCTCCAGTGTGTGAGCGGGTATCGGGACCGCTACCCTTCAGTGTGCGAGCGGGTGTAGGGGCTGCGCTCTCTCCAGTGTGTGAGTGGGTGTCGGGTCCGTGCTCTCTCCAATGTGTTTGTGAGTGTGTGTCGGGGCCGCGCTCTCTCCAGTGTGTGAGCGGGTGTCGGGGCTGCACTCTCTCCGGTGTGGTGAGCGGGTGTCGGCACCGCGCTTTCTCCAGTGTGTGAACAGGTGTCGGTGCCGCGCTCTCTCCAGTGTGTGAGCGGGTGTCGGGGCTGCACTCTCTCCAATGAGTGAGCGGGTGTCGGGACCGCGCACCCCTTCAGTTTGTGAGTGGGTGTCGGGGCGACGCACCTTCCCGTGTGTGAGCGGGTGTCGGGACCGCTACCCTTCAGTGTGCGAGCGGGGTGTCGGGGCTGCCTCTCTCCAGTGTATGAGTGGGTGTTGGGGCCGCGCTCTCTCCAGTGTGTGAGCAGGTGTCGGGTCCATGCTCTCTCCAATGTGTGAGCAGGTGTCAGGTCCGCACTCTCTCCAATGTGTGAGCAGGTGTCAGGTCCGCGCTCTCTCCAATGTGTGAGCAGGTGTCGGGGCCGTGCACCCTCCTGTGTGTGAGTGGGTCCGTGCTCTCCCCAATGTGTTTATGAGCATGTGTCGTGGCCGCGCTCTCTCCAGTGTGTGAGCGGGTGTCGGGGCCGCGCTCTCACCAGTGTGTGTGTGAGCGGGTGTCGGGGCCGCGCTCTCTCCAGTGTGTGTGTGAGCGGGTGTCGGGGTCACGCTCTCTCCAGTGTGTGAGCGGGTGTCGGGGCCTCACTCTCTCCAGTGTGTGAGCGGGTGTCGGGGCCTCGCTCTCTCCAGTGTGCAAGCTGGTGTCGGGGTCACGCTCTCTCCAGTGTGTGAGCGGGTATCGGGACCGCTACCCTTCAGTGTGCGAGCGGATGTTGGGGCCGCGCTCTCTCCAGTGTGTGAGTGGGTGTCGGGTCCATGCTCTCTCCAATGTGTTTGTGAGTGTGTGTCGGGGCCGCGCTCTCTCCAGTGTGTGAGCGGGTGTCGGGGCCGCGCTCTCTCCGGTGTGTGAGCGGGTGTCGGGGCTGCACTCTCTCCAATGTGCGAGCGGGTGTCGGGACCGCGCACCCTTCAGTTTGTGAGTGGGTGTCGGGGCCACGCAACTTCCCGTGTGTGAGCGGGGTGTCGGGACCGCGCACCCTTCAGTGTGTGAGCAGGTGTTGAGGCCGCGCTCCCTCCACTGTGTGAGCAGGTGTTGAGGCCGCGCTCCCTCCAGTGTGTGTGTGTGAGCGGGTGTCGGGAACGCGCTCTCTCCTGTGTGTAAGTGGGTGTCGTGGCCCTGCTCTCTCCAGTCTGTGAGCGGGTGTCTAAACCGCGCTCTCTCCAGTGTGTGTGCAATCGGATGTTGAGACCACGCTCTTGCCAGTGTGTGAGCAGTTGTCGGTGTCGCACTCTCTCCAGTGTGCGAGCAGGTGGCGGGGCCACGCTTTCCCCAGTGTGTGTGTGAGCGGGTGTCGGGGATCGCGCTCTCACCAGAATGTGAGCGGGTGGCGGGGCCGTGCTCTCTCCAGTGTGTAAGTGTGTGTCGGGTCCGCGCTCTCTCCAGTGTGTGAGCTGGTGTCCGATCCACGCTCTCTCCAGTGTGTGTGTGAGCGGGTGTCGGGCCCGCGCTAACTCCAGTGTGTAAGCAGGGTGTCGGGGCTGCGCACTCTCCAGTGTGCGAGCGGGTGGCGGGGCCGCGCTCTCTCCAGTGTGTGAGCAGGTGTCGGGACTGCGTTCTCTCCAGTGTGTAAGCGGCTGTCAGGGTCACGCTCTCTCCAGTGTGTAAGCGGCTGTCGGGGCCCTGCTCTCTCCAGTGTGCGAGCGGGTGTTGGGACCACGCACCCTCCAGTGTGTGAGCGGGTGTCGTGGCCACACTCTCTCCAGTGTGTGAGCGGGTGTCGTGGCCGCCCTCTCTCCGGTGTGTGAGCGGGTGTCGGATCCGCGCTCTCTCCAGTGTGTGTGTGAGCGGGTGTTGTGGCCGCGCTCTCTCCAGTGTGTGAGCTGGTGTCGGATCCGCCCTCTCTCCAGTGTGTGAGCGGGTGTCGGGGCAGCGCTCTCTCCAGTGTGTGAGCGGGTGTCGGGGCCGCGCTCTCTCCAGTGTGCGAGCGGGTGTCGGGGGCAGCGCTCTCTCCAGTGTGCGAGCTGGTGTCGGGGCCTCGCTCTCTCCAGTGTGCAAGCTGGTGTCGGGGTCACGCTCTCTCCAGTGTGTGAGCGGGTATCGGGACCATTACCCTTCAGTGTGCGAGCGGGTTTTGGGGCCGCACACCCACCTGTGTGTGTGTGGGTCCGTGTTCTCTCCAATGTGTTTGTGAGCGTGTGTCGGGGCCACGCACCTTCCAGTGTGTGAGCGGGTGTCGGGGCCGCGCTCCCTCCAGTGTGTGAGCGGGTGTCTAGGCTGCGCTCTCTCCAGTGTGTGTTGTGAGCGGCTGTTGGGTCCACGCCAGTGTGCGAGCAGGTGTCGGTTTCGCACTCTCTCCAGTGTACAAGCGGGTGTCTGGGCTGCGCCTCCTCCAGTGTGCGAGCGGGTGGCGGAGCCGCGCTCTCTCCAGTGTGTGAGCAGGTGTTGGGACCGCACACCCTGCAGTGTGTGAGCAGATGTCGTGTCGCACTCCCTCCAGTGTGTGAGCAGGTATCGGGGCCACGCTCTCTCCAGTGTGTGAGCGGGTGTCGGGGCCGCACTCTCTCCAGTGTGTGAGCGGGTGTCGGGGCCGCACTCTCTCCAGTGTGTGAGCGGGTGTCGCGGCCGCGCTCTCTCCAGTGTGTGAGCGGGTGTCGGGGCCGCGCTCTCTCTAGTGTGTGAGCGGGTGTCTGGGTAACGCTCTCTCCAGCGTGTGAGCGGGTGTCGGGGCCACGCTCTCTCCAGTGTGTGAGCGGGTGTCTGGGTAACGCTCTCTCCAGTGTGTGAGCGGGTGTCGGGGCCGCGCTCTCTCCAGTGTGTGAGCAGCTATCAGGGCTGCGCTCTCTCCAGTGTGTGAGCAGGTGTCGGGTCCCCAGTCTCTCCAATGTGTTTGTGAGGGTGTGTTGGGGCCACACTCTCTCCAGTGTGTGAGCGGGTGTCGGGGCCTCGCTCTCTCCAGTGTGCAAGCTGGTGTCGGGTCAGCGCTCTCTCCAGTGTGTGAGCAGGTGTCGGGGCCGTGCTCTCTCCAGTGTATGAGAGTTTGTTGGGTCCGCGTACCCTCCTGTGTGTGTGTGGGTCCGTGTTCTCTCCAATGTGTTTGTGAGCGGGTGTCGGGGCCGCGATCTCTCCGGTGTGTGAGCGGGTGTCGGATCCGCGCTCTCTCCAGTGTCTGTGTGAGCGGGTGTCGTGGCCGCGCTCTCTCCAGTGTGTGAGCTGGTGTCGGATCTGTGCTCTCTCCAGTGTGTGTGTGAGCGGGTGTCGGGGCCGCGCTCCCTCAAGTGTGTGTGTGAGCGGGTGTCGGGGCCGCGCTCTCTCCAGTGTGTGTGTGAATCGGTATTGGTCCGCACTCTAACCAGTGTGTGAGCGGGTGTCAGGTCCGTGCTCTCTCCAATGTGTTTGTGAGCGTGTGTCGTGGCCACACTCTCTCCAGTGTGTGAGCGGGTGTCGGGGCCGCGCTCTCTCCAGTGTGTAAGCGGGTGTCGGGACCGCGCTCTCTCCAGTGTGTGAGCGGGTGTCGGGACCGCGCTCTCTCCAGTGTGTGAGCGGGTGTCGGGGCCTTGCTCTCACCCGTGTGTGTGTGAGTGGGTGTCAGAGCTGTGTTCTCTCCAGTGTGTAAGCGGGTGTCGGGACCGCGCTCTCTCCAGTGTGTGAGCGGGTGTCGGGACCGCGCTCTCTCCAATGTGTGAGCGGGTGTCAGGACCGCGCTCTCTCCAGTGTGTGTGTGAGCGGGTGTCGGGGACGCGCTCTCACCAGAATGTGAGCAGGAGTCGGGTCCGCGCTCTCTCCAGTGTGTGAGCTGGTGTCGGGGCCTTGCACACTCCACTGTGCAAGCTGGTGTCGGGGTCACGCTCTCTCCAGTGTGTGAGCAGGTATCGGGACCCCTACCCTTCAGTGTGTGAGCGGGTGTCGGGGCCGCGCTCTCTCCAGCGTGTGAGCGGGTGTTGGGGCTGCGCTCTCTCCAGTGTGTGAGCGGGTGTCGGGACCGCGCTCTCTCCAGTGTGTGAGTGGGTGTCGGGACCGCGCACCCTTCAGTTTGTGAGTGGGTGTCGGGGCCACGCACCCTCCAGTGTGTGAGCGGGTGTCTAGGCTGCGCTCTCTCCAGTGTGTGTGTGAGCGGGTGTCGGGGCCGCGCTCTCTCCGGTGTGTGAGCGGGTGTCGGATCCGCGCTCTCTCCAGTGTCTGTGTGAGCGGGTGTCGTGGCCGCGCTCTTTCCAGTGTGTGAGCTGGTGTCGGATCTGCGCTCTCTCCAGTGTGTGTGTGAGCGGGTGTCGGGGCCGCGCTCTCTCCAGTGTGTGTGTGAGCGGGTGTCGGGGCCGCGCTCTCTCCAGTGTGCGAGCAGGAGTCGGGGCAGCGCTCTCTCCAGTGTGTGTGTGAGCGGGTATTGGGGCTGCACTCTCTCCAATGTGTGAGCGGGTGTCGGGACCGCGCTCTCTCCAGTGTGCGAGCGGGTGGCAGGGCTGCGCTCTCTCCAGTGTGTGAGCCGGAGTCAGCTCTGCGCTCTCTCCAGTGTGTGAGCGGGTGTCGGGGCTGCACTCTCTCCAGAATGTGAGCGGGTGTCGTGGCTGCTCTCTCTCCAGTGTGTGAGCGGGTGTCGGGGCCCCTCTCTCTCCAGTGTGTGAGCGGGTGTCGGGGCCGCGCTCTCTCCAGTGTGTGAGCGGGTGTCAGGGACGCGCTCTCACCAGAATGTGAGCGGGTTGTCGCGTCCGTGCTCTCTCCAGTGTGCAAGCTGGTGTCGGGGCCTCGCTCTCTCCAGTAAGCAAACTGGTGTCAGGGTCACGCTCTCTCAAGTGTGTGAGCAGGTATCGGGACCGCTACCCTTCAGTGTGCGAGCGGGTGTCGGGGCCGCGCTCTCTCCAGTGTGTGAGCGGGTGTCGGGACCGCGCTCTCTCCAGTGTGTGAGCGAGTGTCGGGACCGCGCACCCTTCAGTTTGTGAGTGGGTGTCGGGGCCACGCACCTTCCCGTGTGTGAGTGGGTGTCGGGACTGGGCACGCTCCAGTGTGTGAGCGGGTGTCGGGACCGCACACCCTCCAGTGTGTGAGCGGGTGTCTAGGCTGCGCTCTCTCCAGTGTGTGTGTGAGCGGCTGTTGGGTCCACGCTCTTGCCAGTGTGCGAGCAGGTGTCGGTGTCGCACTCTCTCCAGTGTGTGAGCAGGTGTCGGGGCTGCGCACTCTCCAGTGTGCGAGCGGGTGGCGGGGCTGTGCTCTCTCCAGTGTGTGAGCGGGTGTCTAGACCGCTCTCTCTCCAGTGTGTGAGCGGGTGTCGGGACCGCACTCTCTCCAGTGTGTGAGCAGGTGTCTAGTCCGCGCTCTTTCCAGTGTGTGAGCGGGTGTCGGGACCACGCACCGTCCAGTGTGTGAGCGGGTGTCGGGACCACGCACCGTCCAGTGTGTGAGCGGGTGTCGGGACCACGCACCGTCCAGTGTGTGAACGGGTGTCGTGTCCACCCCCCCCTCCAGTGTGTGAGCAGGTGTCGTGTCCACCCTCCCTCCAGTGTGTGAGCCGGTGTCGGTGTCGCACTGTCTCCAGTGTGTGAGCGGGTGTCTAGGCCGCGCTCTCTCCAGTGTATGTGCGATCGGATGTTGGGTCCACGCTCTTGCCAGTGTGTGAGCAGGTGTCGGTGTCGCACTCTCTCCAGTGTGCGAGCGGGTGGCGGGGCCACGCTTTCCCCAGTGTGTGTGTGAGCGGGTGTCAGGGATCGCGCTCTCACCAGAATGTGAGCGGGTGTTGGGGCCGCGCTCTCTCCAGTGTGTGTGAGTGGGTGTCGGGACCGCGCTCTCTCCAGTGTATGACCGGGTGTTGGGACCGCGCATCCTCCTGTGTGTGTGTGGGTCTGTGTTCTCTCCAATGTGTTTGTGAGCGTGTGTCGGGGCCGCGCTCTCTCCGGTGTGTGAGCAGGTGTCGGATCCGCGCTCTCTCCAGTGTGTGTGTGAGCGGGTGTCGGGGCCGCGCTCTCTCCAGTGTGTGAGCGGGTGTCGGGGCAGCGCTCTCTCCAGTGTGTGTGTGAGCGGGTGTCGGGGCCGCGCTCTCACCAGTATGTGAGCGGGTGTCGGGGGCCGCGCTCTCTCCAGTGTGCGAGTGGCTGGCGGGGCCACGCTTTCCCCAGTGTGTGTGTGAGCGGGTGTCAGGGATTGCGCTCTCACCAGAATATGAGCGGGTGTCGGGACCGCGCTCTCTCCAGTGTGCAAGCTGGTGTCGGGGTCACGCTCTCTCCAGTGTGTGAGCGGGTATCGGGACCGCTACCCTTCAGTGTGCGAGCGGGTGTCGGGGCCGCGCTCTCTCCAGTGTATGAGCGGGTGTTGGGGCCGCGCACCCTCCTGTGTGTGTCTGTGGGTCCGTGCTCTCTCCAATGTGTTTGTGAGCGTGTGTCGGGGCCGCGCTCTCTCCGGTGTGTGAGCAGGTGTCGGGGCTGCACTCTCTCCAATGTGTGAGCTGGTGTCAGGACCGCGCTCTCTCCAGTGTGTGAGTGGGTGTCGGGACCGCGCACGCTTCAGTTTGTGAGTGGGTGTCGGGGCCACGCACCTTCCCGTGTGTGAGCGGGTGTCGAGACTGCGCACGCTCCAGTGTGTGAGCGGGTGTCTAGGCTGCGCTCTCTCCAGTGTGTGTGTGAGCGGCTGTTGGGTCCATGCTCTTGCCAGTGTGCGAGCAGGTGTCGGTTTCGCACTCTCTCCAGTGTGCGAGCGGGTGTCTGGATGCGCCCACTCCAGTGTGTGAGCAGGTGTCGGGGCTGCACGCTCTCCAGTGTGCGAGCAGGTGGCAGGGCCGCGCTCTCTCCAGTGTGTGATTGAGCAGGTGTCGGGGCCGCGCTCTCTCCAGTGTGTGAGCCGGAGTCAGCTCTGCGCTGTCTCCAGTGTGTGAGCGGGTGTCAGGCCCGCACACTCTCCAGTGTGTGAGCGGGTGTCGGGGCCGCGCTCTCTCCAGTGTGTGAGCGGGTGTCGGGGCCGCGCTCTCTCCAGTGTGTGCGTGAGCGGGGTGTCGGGGCCCCTCTCTCTCCAGTGTGTGAGCGGGTGTCGGGGTCGCGCTCTCTCCAGTGTGTGAGCGGGTGTCGGGGCCACGCTCTCTCCAGTGTGTGAGCTGGTGTCGGATCCACGCTCTCTCCAGTGTGTGAGCAGGTGTCGGGGCCCCTCTCTCTCCAGTGTGTGAGCGGGTGTCGGGGCCGCGCTCTCTCCAGTGTGTGAGCTGGTGTGGGGGCCCCTCTCTCTCCAGTGTGTGAGCGGGTGTCGGGGCCATGCTCTCTCCAGTGTGTGAGCTGGTGTCGGATCCACGCTCTCTCCAGTGTGTGAGCGGGTGTCAGGGACGCGCTCTCACCAGAATGTGAGCGTGTGTCGGATCCGCGCTCTCTCCAGTGTGCAAGCTGCTATCGGGGCCTCGCTCTCTCCAGTATGCAAGCTGGTGTCGGGGTCACGCTCTCTCAAGTGTGTGAGCAGGTATCGGGACCGCTACCCTTCAGTGTGCGAGCGGGTGTCGGGGCCGCGCTCTCTCCAGTGTGTGTGTGGGTGTCGGGACCGCTACCCTTCAGTGTGCGAGCGGGTGTCGGGGCCGCGCTCTCTCCAGTGTGTGAGCGGGTGTCGGGACCGCGCTCTCTCCAGTGTGTGAACGGGTGTCGGGACCGCGCACCCTTCAGTTTGTGAGTGGGTGTCGGGGCCACGCACCTTCCCGTGTGTGAGTGGGTGTCGGGGCCACGCACCTTCCCGTGTGTGAGTGGGTGTCGGGACTGGGCACGCTCCAGTGTGTGAGCGGGTGTCGGGACCGCACACCCTCCAGTGTGTGAGCGGATGTCTAGGCTGCGCTCTCTCCAGTGTGTGTGTGAGCGGCTGTTGGGTCCACGCTCATGCCAGTGTGCGAGCAGGTGTCGGTGTCGCACTCTCTCTAGTGTGTGAGCAGGTGTCGGGGCTGCGCACTCTCCAGGGTGCGAGCGGGTGGCGCGGCTGTGCTCTCTCCAGTGTGTGAGTGGGTGTCTAGACCGCGCTCCCTCCAGTGTGTGAGCGGGTGTCAGTGTCGCGCTCTCTCCAGTGTGTGAGCGGGTGTCGGGACCGCACTCGCTCCAGTGTGTGAGCGGGTGTCGGGACCGCACTCTCTCCACTGTGTGAGCAGGTGTCTAGTCCGCGCTCTCTCCAGTGTGTGAGCAGGTGTCGGGACCACGCACCCTCCAGTGTCTGAGCGAGTGTCGTGTCCACCCTCCCTCCAGTGTGTGAGCCGGTGTCGGTGTCGCACTCTCTCCAGTGTGTGAGCGGGTGTCTAGGCCGCGCTCTCTCCAGTGTGTGTGCGATCGGATGTTGGGTCCACGCTCTTGCCAGTGTGTGAGCAGGTGTCGGTGTCGCAGTCTCTCCAGTGTGCGAGTGGGTGTTGGGGCCACGCTTTCCCCAGTGTGTGTGTGAGCGGGTGTCAGGTATCGCGCTCTCACCAGAATGTGAGCGGGTATCGGTGCCGAGCTCTCTCCAGTGTGTGAGCGGGTATTGGTGCCGAGCTCTCTCCAGTGTGTGAGCGGGTATTGGTGCCGCGCTCTCTCCAGTGTGTGAGCGGGTATCGGGACCGCGCTCTCTCCAGTGTGTGAGCGGGTGTTGGGTCCGCGCACCCTCCTGTGTGTGTGTGGGTCCGTGTTCTCTCCAATGTGTTTGTGAGCGGGTGTCGGGGCCGCGCTCTCTCCAGTGTGTGAGCGGGTGTCGGGGCAGCGCTCTCTCCGGTGTGTGAGCGGGTATCGGATCCGCGCTCTCTCCAATGTGTGTGTGAGCGGGTGTCGGGGCCGCGCTCTCTCCAGTGTGTGAGCGGGTGTCGGGGCCTCGCTCTTTCCAGTGTGTGAGCTGGTGTCGGGGTCACGCTTTCTCCAGTGTGTGAGCAGGTGTCGGGGCCGCACTCTCTCCAATGTGCGAGCGGGTGTCGGGACCGCGGACCCTTCAGTTTGTGAGTGGGTGTCGGGGCGACGCACCTTCCCGTGTGTGAGCGGGTGTCGGGACCGCTACCCTTCAGTGTGCGAGCGGGTGTCGGGGCTGCCTCTCTCCAGTGTATGAGTGGGTGTTGGGGCCGCGCTCTCTCCAGTGTGTGAGCAGGTGTCGGGTCCGCGCTCTCTCCAATGTGTGAGCAGGTGTCGGGGCCGTGCACCCTCCTGTGTGTGAGTGGGTCCGTGCTCTCCCCAATGTGTTTATGAGCATGTGTCGTGGCCGCGCTCTCTCCAGCGTGTGAGCGGGTGTCGTGTCCGCGCTCTCTCCAGTGTGTGAGCGGGTGTCGGGGTCACGCTCTCTCCAGTGTGTGAGTGGGTGTCGGGGCTGCGCTCTCTCCAGTGTTTGAGTGGGTGTCGGGGCTGCGCTCTCTCCAGTGTGTGAGTGGGTGTCGGGGCTGCGCTCTCTCCAGTGTGTGAGCGGGTGTCGGGGCCGCGCTCTCACCAGTGTGTGTGTGAGCGGGTGTCGGGGCCGCGCTCTTTCCAGTGTTTGAGTGGGTGTCGTGTCCGCACTCTCTCCAGTGTGTGAGCGGGTGTCGGGGCCTCGCTCTTTCCAGTGTGTGAGCTGGTGTCGGATCCACGCTCTCTCCAGTGTGTGTGTGAGCGGGTGTCGGGGACGTGCTCCCACCAGAATGTGAGCGGGTGTCAGGGCCGCACTCTCTCCAGTGTGTGAGCGGGTGTCGGGGCCTCGCTCTCTCCAGTGTGCAAGCTGGTGTCGGGGCCGTGCTCTCTCCAGTGTGTGAGCGGGTGTCAGGGCTGCGCTCTCTCCAGTGTGTGAGCGGGTGTCGGGGCCGCGCTCTCTCCAGTGTGTGAGCGGGTGTCGGGGCCGCGCTCTCTCCAGTGTGTGAGCGAGTGTCAGGGCTGCGCTCTCTCCAGTGTGTGAGCGGGTGTCGGGGTCACGCTCTCTCCAGTGTGTGAGCGGGTGTCAGGGCCTCACTCTCTCCAGTGTGCAAGCTGGTGTCGGGGTCACGCTCTCTCCAGTGTGTGAGCGGGTATCGGGACCGCTACCCTTCAGTGTGCGAGCGGGTGTTGGGGCTGCGCTCTCTCCAGTGTGTGAGTGGGTGTCGGGTCCGTGCTCTCTCCAATGTGTTTGTGAGTGTGTGTCGGGGCCGCGCTCTCTCCAGTGTGTGAGCGGGTGTCGGGGCTGCACTCTCTCTGGTGTGTGAGCGGGTGTCGGGGCTGCACTCTCTCCGGTGTGTGAGCGGGTGTCGGGGCTGCACTCTCTCCAATGTGCGAGCGGGTGTCGGGACCGCGCACCCTTCAGTTTGTGAGTGGGTGTTGGGTCTGCGCTCTCTCCAGTGTGTGAGTGGGTGTCGGGTCCGTGCTCTCTCCAATGTGTTTGTGAGTGTGTGTCGGGGCCGCGCTCTCTCCAGTGTGTGAGCGGGTGTCGGGGCCGCGCTCTCTCCGGTGTGTGAGCGGGTGTCGGGGCTGCACTCTCTCCAATGTGCGAGCGGGTGTCGGGACCGCGCACCCTTCAGTTTGTGAGTGGGTGTCGGGGCCACGCACCTTCCCGTGTGTGAGCGGGTGTCGGGACCGCGCACCCTCCAGTGTGTGAGCAGGTGTTGAGGCCGCGCTCCCTCCACTGTGTGAGCAGGTGTTGAGGCCGCGCTCCCTCCAGTGTGTGTGTGTGAGCGGGTGTCGGGAACGCGCTCTCTCCTGTGTGTAAGTGGGTGTCGTGGCCCTGCTCTCTCCAGTCTGTGAGCGGGTGTCTAAGCCGCGCTCTCTCCAGTGTGTGTGCAATCGGATGTTGAGACCACGCTCTTGCCAGTGTGTGAGCAGTTGTCGGTGTCGCACTCTCTCCAGTGTGCGAGCAGGTGGCGGGGCCACGCTTTCCCCAGTGTGTGTGTGAGCGGCTGTCGGGGATCGTGCTCTCACCAGAATGTGAGCGGGTGGCGGGGCCGTGCTCTCTCCAGTGTGTAAGTGGGTGTCGGGGCCGCGCTCTCTCCAGTGTGTGAGCTGGTGTCCGATCCACGCTCTCTCCAGTGTGTGTGTGAGCGGGTGTCGGGCCCGTACTCTCTCCAGTGTGTAAGCAGGGTGTCGGGGCTGCGCACTCTCCAGTGTGCGAGCGGGTGGCGGGGCCGCGCTCTCTCCAGTGTGTGAGCAGGTGTCGGGACTGCGTTCTCTCCAGTGTGTAAGCGGCTGTCAGGGTCACGCTCTCTCCAGTGTGTAAGCGGCTGTCGGGGCCCTGCACTCTCCAGTGTGCGAGCGGGTGTCGGGACCACGCACCCTCCAGTGTGTGAGCGGGTGTCGTGGCCGCCCTCCCTCCAGTGTGTGAGCGGGTGTCGGGGCCGCGCTCTCTCCAGTGTGTGAGCGGGTGTCGGGGCCGCGCTCTCTCCAGTGTGTGAGCAGGTGTCGGTGTCGCACTCTCTCCAGTGTGTGAGCGGGTGTCGGGACCGCGCACCCTCCAGTGTGTGAGCAGGTGTCTAGGCCGCGCTCTCTCCAGTGTGTGTGCGATCGGATGTTGGGTCCCTGCTCTTGCCAGTGTGTGAGCAGGTGTCGGTGTCGCACTCTCTCCAGTGTGCGAGCGGGTGGCGGGGCCATGCTTTTCCCAGTTTGTGTGTGAGCGGGTGTCAGGGATCGTGCTCTCACCTGAATGTGAACGGGTGGCGGGGCCGTGCTCTCTACAGTGTGTAAGTGGGTGTCGGGGCCGCGCTCTCTCCAGTGTGTGAGCTGGTGTCCGATCCACGCTCTCTCCAGTGTGTGTGTGAGCGGGTGTCGGGCCCGCGCTCTCTCCAGTGTGTAAGTGGGTGTCGGGGCCGCGCTCTCTCCAGTGTGTGAACTGGTGTCGGATCCACGCTCTCTCCAGTGTGTGAGCGGATGTCGGGGATGCACTCTCTCCAGTATGCGAGCGGGTGTCGGGGCCTCGCTCTCTCCAGTATGTGAGCGGGTGTTGGGACCGCGCACCCTTCAGTTTGTGAGTGGGTGTCGGGGCCACGCACCTTCCAGTGTATGAGCGGGTGTCGGGACAGCGCACCCTCCAGTGTGTGAGCGGGTGTCTAGGCTGCGCTCTCTCCAGTGTGTGTGTGAGCGGCTGATGGGTCCACGCTCTTGCCAGTGTGCGAGCAGGTGTCAGTGTCGCGCTCTCTCCTGTGTGTGATTGAGCAGGTGTTGGGGCCGCGCTCTCTCCAGTGTGTGAGTGGGTGTCGTGGCCTCACTCTCTCCAGTGTGTGAGCAGGTGTCGGGGCCACGGACTGTCCAGTGTGTGAGCAGGTGTGTGTACGCGTGTCGGGGCTGCGCTCCCTCCAGTGTGTGAGAGGGTGTCGGGGCCGCGTTCTCTCCGGTGTTTGTGAGTGGGTGTCGGCTCTGCACTCTCTCCAGTGTGTGTGTGGTGTCTAGGCTGCGCTCTCTCCAGTGTGTATGCGAGCTGGTGTTGGGGCTGCGCTCTCTCCGGTGTGTGTGTGAGCGGGTGTCGGGGCCGCGCTCTCTCCAGTGTGTGAGCGGATGTTGGGGCCGCGCTCTCTCCAGTGTGTGAGCGGATGTTGGGGCCGCGCTCTCTCCAGTGTGTGTGTCAGTGGGTGTCGGGGCTGCGCTCTCTCCAGTGTGTGAGCGGGTGTCGGGTCCGTGCTCTCTCCAATGTGTTTGTGAGTGTGTGTCGGGGCCGCGCTCTCTCCAGTGTGTGAGCGGGTGTCGGGGCTGCACTCTCTCCGGTGTGTGAGCGGGTGTCGGCACCGCGCTTTCTCCAGTGTGTGAGCAGGTGTCGGGGCCGCGCTCTCTCCGGTGTGTGAGCGGGTGTCGGGGCTGCACTCTCTCCAATGTGCGAGCGGGTGTCGGGACCGCGCACCCTTCAGTTTGTGAGTGGGTGTCGGGGCCACGCACCTTCCCGTGTGTGAGCGGGTGTCGAGACTGCGCACGCTCCAGTGTGTGAGCGGGTGTCTAGGCTGCGCTCTCTCCAGTGTGTGTGTGAGCGGCTGTTGGGTCCACGCTCTTGCCAGTGTGCGAGCAGGTGTCGGTTTCGCACTCTCTCCAGTGTGCGAGCGGGGTGTCTGGGCTGCGCCCACTCCAGTGTGTGAGCAGGTGTCGGGGCTGCACGCTCTCCAGTGTGCGAGCAGGTGGCAGGGCCGCGCTCTCTCCAGTGTGTGATTGAGCAGGTGTCGGGGCCGCGCTCTCTCCAGTGTGTGAGCCGGAGTCAGCTCTGCGCTCTCTCCAGTGTGTGAGCCGGAGTCAGCTCTGCGCTGTCTCCAGTGTGTGAGCGGGTGTCGTGGCCGCTCTCTCTCCAGTGTGTGAGCGGGTGTCAGGCCCGCACACTCTCCAGTGTGTGAGCAGGTGTCGGGGCCCCTCTCTCTCCAGTGTGTGAGCGGGTGTCGGGGCCGCGCTCTCTCCAGTGTGTGCGTGAGCGGGTGTCGGGGCCGCTCTCTCTCCAGTGTGTGAGCAGGTGTCGGGGCCCCTCTCTCTCCAGTGTGTGAGCGGGTGTCGGTGTCGCGCTCTCTCCTGTGTGTGATTGAGCAGGTGTTGGGGCCGCGCTCTCTCCAGTGTGTGAGCGGGTGTCTAGGCTGCGCTCTCTCCAGTGTGTGTGTGAGCGGCTGATGGGTCCACGCTCTTGCCAGTGTGCGAGCAGGTGTCAGTGTCGCGCTCTCTCCAGTGTGCGAGTGGGTGTCTGGGCTGCGCTCTCTCCAGTGTGTGAGCAGGTGTCGGGGCCGCGCTCTCTCCACTGTATGAGCAGGTGTCGGGGCCACGCTTTCTCCAGTGTGTGTGTGAGCGGGTGCCGGGTCCGCACTCTCTCCAGTGTGCGAGCGGGTGTCGGGGCCGCGCTCTCTCCTGTGTGTGATTGAGCAGGTGTTGGGGCCGCGCTCTCTCCAGTGTGTGAGCGGGTGTCGGGTCCGTGCTCTCTCCAATGTGTTTGTGAGTGTGTGTCGGGGCCGCGCTCTCTCCAGTGTGTGAGCGGGTGTCGGGGCTGCACTCTCTCCGGTGTGTGAGCGGGTGTCGGCACCGCGCTTTCTCCAGTGTGTGAGCAGGTGTCGGGGCCGCGCTCTCTCCGGTGTGTGAGCGGGTGTCGGGGCTGCACTCTCTCCAATGTGCGAGCGGGTGTCGGGACCGCGCACCCTTCAGTTTGTGAGTGGGTGTCGGGGCCACGCACCTTCCCGTGTGTGAGCGGGTGTCGAGACTGCGCACGCTCCAGTGTGTGAGCGGGTGTCTAGGCTGCGCTCTCTCCAGTGTGTGTGTGAGCGGCTGTTGGGTCCACGCTCTTGCCAGTGTGCGAGCAGGTGTCGGTTTCACACTCTCTCCAGTGTGCGAGCGGGTGTCTGGGCTGCGCCCACTCCAGTGTGTGAGCAGGTGTCGGGGCTGCACGCTCTCCAGTGTGCGAGCAGGTGGCAGGGCCGCGCTCTCTCCAGTGTGTGATTGAGCAGGTGTCGGGGCCGCGCTCTCTCCAGTGTGTGAGCCGGAGTCAGCTCTGCGCTCTCTCCAGTGTGTGAGCCGGAGTCAGCTCTGCGCTGTCTCCAGTGTGTGAGCGGGTGTCGTGGCCGCTCTCTCTCCAGTGTGTGAGCGGGTGTCAGGCCCGCACACTCTCCAGTGTGTGAGCAGGTGTCGGGGCCCCTCTCTCTCCAGTGTGTGAGCGGGTGTCGGGGCCGCGCTCTCTCCAGTGTGTGCGTGAGCAGGTGTCGGGGCCGCTCTCTCTCCAGTGTGTGAGCAGGTGTCGGGGCCCCTCTCTCTCCAGTGTGTGAGCGGGTGTCGGTGTCGCGCTCTCTCCTGTGTGTGATTGAGCAGGTGTTGGGGCCGCGCTCTCTCCAGTGTGTGAGCGGGTGTCTAGGCTGCGCTCTCTCCAGTGTGTGTGTGAGCGGCTGATGGGTCCACGCTCTTGCCAGTGTGCGAGCAGGTGTCAGTGTCGCGCTCTCTCCAGTGTGCGAGTGGGTGTCTGGGCTGCGCTCTCTCCAGTGTGTGAGCAGGTGTCGGGGCCGCGCTCTCTCCACTGTATGAGCAGGTGTCGGGGCCACGCTTTCTCCAGTGTGTGTGTGAGCGGGTGCCGGGTCCGCACTCTCTCCAGTGTGCGAGCGGGTGTCGGGGCCGCGCTCTCTCCTGTGTGTGATTGAGCAGGTGTTGGGGCCGCGCTCTCTCCAGTGTGTGAGCGGGTTTCCGAGCCGCGCTCTCTCCAGTGTGTGAGCGGGTGTCGTGGCCTCACTCTCTCCAGTGTGTGAGCAGGTGTCGGGGCCACGGACTGTCCAGTGTGTGAGCGGGTGTCGGGGCTGCGCTCCCTCCAGTGTGTGAGAGGGTGTCGGGGCCGCGTTCTCTCCGGTGTTTGTGAGTGGGTGTCGGCTCTGCACTCTCTCCAGTGTGTGTTTGGTGTCTAGGCTGCGCTCTCTCCAGTGTGTGTGCGAGCTGGTGTTGGGGCTGCGCTCTCTCCGGTGTGTGTGTGAGCGGGTGTCGGGGCCGCGCTCTCTCCAGTGTGTGAGCGGATGTTGGGGCCGCGCTCTCTCCAGTGTGTGAGCGGATGTTGGGGCCGCGCTCTCTCCAGTGTGTGTGTCAGTGGGTGTCGGGGCTGCGCTCTCTCCAGTGTGTGAGTGGGTGTCGTGTCCGCGCTCTCTCCAGTCTGCGTGTGAGCGGGTGTCGTGACCGCGCACCCTTCTTTGTGTGAGCGGGTGTTGGGGCCGCGCTCTCACCAGTGTGTGAGCGCGTGTCGGGGCTGCACTCCCTCCAGTGAGTGAGCGGGTGTCGGGGCCGCGCTCTCTCCAGTGTGTGAGCGGGTGTCGGGGCCGCGCTCTCTCCAGTGTGTGTGTCAGTGGGTGTCGGGGCAGCGCTCTCTCCAGTGTGTGTGTGAGTGGGTGTTGGGACCGCGCTCTCTCCAGTGTGTGAGCGGGTGTCGGGGCCGCGCTCTCTCCAGTGTGTGAGCGGGTGTCGGGGCCGCGCTCTCTCCAGTGTGTGTGTCAGTGGGTGTCGGGGCAGCGCTCTCTCCAGTGTGTGTGTGAGTGGGTGTTGGGACCGCGCTCTCTCCAGTGTGTGAGCGGATGTTGGGGCCGCGCTCTCTCCAGTGTGTGTGTCAGTGGGTGTCGGGGCAGCGCTCTCTCCAGTGTGTGAGCGGGTGTCGGGACTGCACACTTTCCAGTGAGTGAGCGGGTGTCGGGGCCGCGCTCTCTCCAGTGTGTGAGCGGGTGTCGGGGCTGCGCTCTCTCCAGTGTGTGTGTGAGTGGGTATCGGGTCCGCGCTCTCTCCAGTGTGTGTGTGAGTGGGTGTTGGGACCGCGCTCTCTCCAGTGTGTGAGCGGGTGTTGGGACCGCGCTCTCTCCAGTGTGTGTGTGAGCGGGTGTCAGGGCTGTGCTCTCTCCAATGTGTGAGCGGGTGTCAGGGCCACGGTCTCTCCAGTGTGTGTGTGAGCGGGTGTCAGGGCCACGCTCTCTCCGGTGTGTGAGCGGGTATCGGAACCGCTACCCTTCAGTGTGCGAGCGGGTGTCGGGGCTGCCTCTCTCCAGTGTATGAGTGGGTGTTGGGGCCGCGCTCTTTCCAGTGTATGAGTGGGTGTTGGGGCCGCGCTCTTTCCAGTGTATGAGTGGGTGCTGGGGCCGCGCTCTCTCCAGTGTGTGAGCAGGTGTCGGGTCCACGCTCTCTCCAATGTGTGAGCAGGTGTCGGGTCCGCGCTCTCTCCAATGTGTGAGCAGGTGTCGGGGCCGTGCACCCTCCTGTGTGTGAGTGGGTCCGTGCTCTCCCCAATGTGTTTATGAGCGTGTGTCGTGGCCGCGCTCTCTCCAGTGTGTGAGCGGGTGTCGGGGCCGCGCTCTCACCAGTGTGTGTGTGAGCGGGTGTCGGGGCCGCGCTCTCTCCAGTGTGTGAGTGGGTGTCGGGGCCGCGCTCTCTCCAGTGTGTGAGCGGGTGTCGGGGCCGCGCTCTTTCCAGTGTGTGAGCTGGTGTCGGGGCCTCGCTCTTTCCAGGGTGTGAGCTGGTGTCGGATCCACGCTCTCTCCAGTGTGTGTGTGAGCGGGTGTCGGGGACGTGCTCTCTCCAATGTGTGAGCAGGTGTCGGGGCCGTGCACCCTCCTGTGTGTGAGTGGGTCCGTGCTCTCCCCAATGTGTTTATGAGCATGTGTCGTGGCTGCGCTCTCTCCAGTGTGTGAGCGGGTGTCGGGGCCGCGCTCTCACCAGTGTGTGTGTGAGCGGGTGTCGGGGCCGCGCTCTCTCCAGTGTTTGAGTGGGTGTCGTGTCCGCACTCTCTCCAGTGTGTGAGCGGGTGTCGGGGCCTCGCTCTTTCCAGTGTGTGAGCTGGTGTCGGATCCACGCTCTCTCCAGTGTGTGAGCGGGTGTCGGGCCCTCGCTCTCTCCAGTGTGCAAGCTGGTGTCGGGGTCGCGCTCTCTCCAGTGTGTGAGCGGGTATCAGGACCGCTACCCTTCAGTGTGCGAGCGGGTGTCGGGGCTGCGCTCTCTCCAGTGTGTGAGTGGGTGTCGGGTCCGTGCTCTCTCCAATGTGTTTGTGAGTGTGTGTCAGGGCCGTGCTCTCTCCAGTGTGTGAGCGGGTGTCGGGGCTGCACTCTCTCCGGTGTGTGAGCGGGTGTCGGCACCGCGCTTTCTCCAATGTGTGAGCAGGTGTCGGGGCCGCGCTCTCTCCGGTGTGTGAGCGGGTGTCGGGGCTGCACTCTCTCCAATGTGCGAGCGGGTGTCGGGACCGCGCACCCTTCAGTTTGTGAGTGGGTGTCGGGGCCACGCACCTTCCCGTGTGTGAGCGGGTGTCGGGACCGCGCACCCTCCAGTGTGTGAGCAGGTGTTGAGGCCGCGCTCCCTCCAGTGTGCGAGCAGGTGTTGAGGCCGCGCTCCCTCCAGTGTGTGTGTGAGCGGGTGTCGGGAACGCGCTCTCTCCTGTGTGTAAGTGGGTGTCGGGGCCCTGCTCTCTCCAGTCTGTGAGCGGGTGTCTAAGCCGCGCTCTCTCCAGTGTGTGTGCAATCGGATGTTGAGACCACGCTCTTGCCAGTGTGTGAGCAGTTGTCGGTGTCGCACTCTCTCCAGTGTGCGAGCAGGTGGCGGGGCCACGCTTTCCCCAGTATGTGTGTGAGCGGCTGTCGGGGATCGCGCTCTCACCAGAATGTGAGCGGGTGGCGGGGCCGTGCTCTCTCCAGTGTGTAAGTGGGTGTCGGGGCCGCGCTCTCTCCAGTGTGTGAGCTGGTGTCCGATCCACGCTCTCTCCAGTGTGTGTGTGAGCGGGTGTCGGGCCCGCACTCTCTCCAGTGTGTAAGCAGGGTGTCGGGGCTGCGCACTCTCCAGTGTGCGAGCGGGTGGCGGGGCCGCGCTCTCTCCAGTATGTGAGCAGGTGTCGGGACTGCGTTCTCTCCAGTGTGTAAGCGGCTGTCAGGGTCACGCTCTCTCCAGTGTGTAAGCGGCTGTCGGGGCCCTGCACTCTCCAGTGTGCGAGCGGGTGTCGGGACCACGCACCCTCCAGTGTGTGAGCGGGTGGCAGGGCCGCCCTCCCTCCAGTGTGTGAGCGGGTGTCGGGGCCGCGCTCTCTCCAGTGTGTGAGCGGGTGTCGGGGCCGCGCTCTCTCCAGTGTGTGAGCAGGTGTCGGTGTCGCACTCTCTCCAGTGTGTGAGCGGGTGTCGGGACCGCGCACCCTCCAGTGTGTGAGCAGGTGTCTAGGCCGCGCTCTCTCCAGTGTGTGTGCGATCGGATGTTGGGTCCCTGCTCTTGCCAGTGTGTGAGCAGGTGTCGGTGTCGCACTCTCTCCAGTGTGCGAGCGGGTGGCGGGGCCATGCTTTCCCCAGTGTGTGTGTGAGCGGGTGTCAGGGATCGTGCTCTCACCTGAATGTGAACGGGTGGCGGGGCCGTGCTCTCTACAGTGTGTAAGTGGGTGTCGGGGCCGCGCTCTCTCCAGTGTGTGAGCTGGTGTCCGATCCACGCTCTCTCCAGTGTGTGTGTGAGCGGGTGTCGGGCCCGCGCTCTCTCCAGTGTGTAAGTGGGTGTCGGGGCCGCGCTCTCTCCAGTGTGTGAACTGGTGTCGGATCCACGCTCTCTCCAGTGTGTGAGCGGATGTCGGGGATGCACTCTCTCCAGTATGCGAGCGGGTGTCGGGGCCTCGCTCTCTCCAGTATGTGAGCGGGTGTTGGGACCGCGCACCCTTCAGTTTGTGAGTGGGTGTCAGGGCCACGCACCTTCCAGTGTATGAGCGAGTGTCGGGACAGCGCACCCTCCAGTGTGTGAGCGGGTGTCTAGGCTGCGCTCTCTCCAGTGTGTGTGTGAGCGGCTGATGGGTCCACGCTCTTGCCAGTGTGCGAGCAGGTGTCAGTGTCGCGCTCTCTCCTGTGTGTGATTGAGCAGGTGTTGGGGCCGCGCTCTCTCCAGTGTGTGAGCGGGTGTCGTGGCCTCACTCTCTCCAGTGTGTGAGCAGGTGTCGGGGCCACGGACTGTCCAGTGTGTGAGCAGGTGTGTGTACGCGTGTCGGGGCTGCGCTCCCTCCAGTGTGTGAGAGGGTGTCGGGGCCGCGTTCTCTCCGGTGTTTGTGAGTGGGTGTCGGCTCTGCACTCTCTCCAGTGTGTGTGTGGTGTCTAGGCTGCGCTCTCTCCAGTGTGTGTGCGAGCTGGTGTTGGGGCTGCGCTCTCTCCGGTGTGTGTGTGAGCGGGTGTCGGGGCCGCGCTCTCTCCAGTGTGTGAGCGGATGTTGGGGCCGCGCTCTCTCCAGTGTGTGAGCGGATGTTGGGGCCGCGCTCTCTCCAGTGTGTGTGTCAGTGGGTGTCGGGGCTGCGCTCTCTCCAGTGTGTGAGCAGGTGTCGGGGCTGCACACTTTCCAGTGTGTGAGCGGGTGTCGTGGCTGCACTCTCTCCAGTGCGTGTGTGAGTGGGTATCGGGTCCACGCTCTCTCCAGTGTGTGTGTGAGTGGGTGTTGGGACCGCGCTCTCTCCAGTGTGCGAGCGGATGTTGGGGCCGCGCTCTCTCCAGTGTGTGTGTCAGTGGGTGTCGGGGCTGCGCTATCTCCAGTGTGTGAGCAGGTGTCGGGGCTGCGCTCTCTCCAGTGTCTGAGCGGGTGTCATGTCCGCGCTCTCTCCAGTGTGTGTGTGAGCGGGTGTCGGGGCTGCGCTCTTTCCAGCGTGTGAGCGGGTGTCGTGACCGCGCACCCTTCTTTGTGTGAGCGGGTGTTGGGGCCGCGCTCTCACCAGTGTGTGAGCGCGTGTCGGGGCTGCACTCCTTCCAGTGAGTGAGCGGGTGTCAGGGCCGCGCTCTCTCTAGTGAGTGAGCGGGTGTCAGGGCCGCGCTCTCTCCAGTGTGTGAGCGGGTGTCGGGGCCGCGCTCCCTCCAGTGTGTGAGCGGATGTCGGGGCTGCACTCTCTCCAGTGCGTGTGTGAGTGGGTATCGGGTCCGCGCTCTCTCCAGTGTGTGTGTGAGTGGGTGTTGGGACCGCGCTCTCTCCAGTGTGTGAGCGGTTGTTGGGACCGCGCTCTCTCCAGTGTGTGTGTGAGCGGGTGTCGGGGTCACGCTCTCTCCAGTGTGTGAGCGGGTGTCGGGGCCGCGCTCTCTCCAGTGTGTGAGCGGGTGTCGGGACCACGCTCTCTCCAGCGTGTGAGCGGGTGTCAGGGCCGCGCTCTTTCCAGTGTGTGAGTGGGTATCGGGACAACGCTCACTCCAGTGTGTGAGCGAGTGTTGGGACCGCGCTCTGTCCAGTGTGTGAGCGGCTGTCAGGGTCACGGTCTCTCCAGTGTGCGTGTGAGTGGGTGTCGGGTCCGCGCACCTTAAAGTGTGTGAGTCGGTGTCGGGGCCGTGCTCTCTCCATTGTGTGATTGAACAGTTTTCAGGACCGTGCTCTCTCCAGTGTGTGTGAGCGGGTGTCGGGGCCACGCACTGTCCAGTGTGTGAGCCAGTGTCTGTGTCGTGCTCTGTCCACTGTGTGTGTGAACGCGTGTTGGGGCTGCGCTCCCTCCAGTGTGTGAGCGGGTGTCGGGTCCGCGCTCTCTCCAGTGTGTGTGTGAGCAGGTGTCGGGGCCACGCTCTCTCCAGTCTGTGTGTGAGCGGGTGTTGGGACCGCACATCCGTCATTGTGTGCGCGGGTGTCAGGGCCGCGCTCTCACCAGTCTGTGAGCGGGTGTCGGGTCCGCGCAACCTCCAGTTTGCGTGGAAGTGGGTGTTGGGACCGCACACCCTTCATTGTGTGAGCGGGTGTCAGGGCCGTGCTCTCTCCAATGTGTGAGCGGGTGTCAGGGCCGTACTCTCACCAGTGTGTGAGCGGGTGTTGAGGCTGCGCTCTTTCCAGTGTGTGAGCGGGTGTCAGGGCTGCGCTCTCCCCAGTGTGTGAGCGGGTGTCAGGGCTGCGCTCTCCCCAGTGTGTGAGCGGGTGTCAGGGCTGCGCTCTCCCCAGTGTGTGAGCGGGTGTCGGGGCTGCGCTCTCCCCAGTGTGTGAGCGGGTGTCAGGGCTGCGCTCTCTCCACTGTGTGAGCAGGTGTCGGGGCCGCACTCTCTCTAGTGTGCGAGCGGGTGGCAGGGCCGCGCTTTCTCCAGTGTGTGTGTGAGCGGGTGTCAGGGTAACGCTCTCTCCAGTGTGTGTGCGGGTGACGGGGCCGTGATATCTCCAGTGTGTGAGCGGGTGACGGGGCCGCGCTCTCACCAGAATGTGAGCAGGTGTCGGGTCCGCACTCTCTCCAGTGTGCGAGCGGGTGTCGGGGCCGCGCTCTCTCCAGTGTGTGAGCGGGTTTCCGAGCCGCGCTCTCTCCAGTGTGTGAGCGGGTGTCATGGCCTCGCTCTCTCCAGTGTGTGAGCAGGTGTCGGGGCCACGCACTGTCCAGTGTGTGAGCAGGTGTCTGTGTTGCATTCTGTCCAGTGTGTGAGCAAGTGTCGGTGTCGCACTATCTCCGGTGTGTGAACGCGTGTCGGGGCTGCGCTCCCTCCAGTGTGTGAGAGGGTGTCGGGGCCGCGTTCTCTCCGGTGTTTGTGAGTGGATGTCGGCTCTGCACTCTCTCCAGTGTGTGTGTGGTGTCTAGGCTGCGCTCTCTCCAATGTGTGTGCGAGCTGGTGTTGGGGCTGCGCTCTCTCCAGTGTTTGTGAGTGGATGTCGGCTCTGCACTCTCTCCAGTGTGTGTGTGAGTGGGTGTTGGGACCGCGCCCTCTCCAGTGTGTGAGCGGATGTTGGGGCCGCGCTCTCTCCAGTGTGTGTGTCAGTGGGTGTCGGGGCTGCGCTCTCTCCAGTGTGTGAGCAGGTGTCGGGGCTGCACACTTTCCAGTGTGTGAGCGGGTGTCGGGGCTGCACTCTCTCCAGTGAGTGAGCGCGTGTCGGGGCTGCGCTCTCTCCAGTGCGTGTGTGAGTGGGTATCGGGTCCGCGCTCTCTCCAGTCTGCGTGTGAGCGGGTGTCGTGACCGCGCACCCTTCTTTGTGTGAGCGGGTGTTGGGGCCGCGCTCTCACCAGTGTGTGAGCGCGTGTCGGGGCTGCACTCCCTCCAGTGTGTGAGCGGGTGTTGGGGCCGCGCTCTCACCAGTGTGTGAGCGCGTGTCGGGGCTGCACTCTCTCCAGTGAGTGAGCGCGTGTCGGGGCTGCACTCCCTCCAGTGTGTGAGCGGGTTTCAGGGCCGCGCTCTCACCAGTGTGTGAGCGCGTGTCGGGGCTGCGCTCTCTCCAGTGTGTGAGCAGGTGTCGGGGCTGCGCTCTCTCCAGTGTCTGAGCGGGTGTCATGTCCGCGCTCTCTCCAGTCTGCGTGTGAGCGGGTGTCGTGACCGCGCACCCTTCTTTGTGTGAGCGGGTGTTGGGGCCGCGCTCTCACCAGTGTGTGAGCGCGTGTCGGGGCTGCACTCCTTCCAGTGAGTGAGCGGGTGTCAGGGCCGCGCTCTCTCTAGTGAGTGAGCGGGTGTCAGGGCCGCGCTCTCTCTAGTGTGTGAGCGGGTGTCAGGGCCGCGCTCTCTCCAGTGTGTGAGCGGATGTCGGGGCTGCACTCTCTCCTGTGCGTGTGTGAGTGGGTATCGGGTCCGCGCTCTCTCCAGTGTGTGTGTGAGTGGGTGTTGGGACCGCGCTCTCTCCAGTGTGTGAGCGGTTGTTGGGACCGCGCTCTCTCCAGTGTGTGTGTGAGCGGGTGTCGGGGTCACGCTCTCTCCAGTGTGTGAGCGGGTGTCGGGGCCGCGCTCTCTCCAGTGTGTGAGCGGGTGTCGGGACCACGCTCTCTCCAGCATGTGGGCGGGTGTCAGGGCCGCGCTCTTTCCAGTGTGTGAGTGGGTATCGGGACCACGCTCACTCCAGTGTGTGAGCGAGTGTTGGGACCGCGCTCTGTCCAGTGTGTGAGCGGCTGTCAGGGTCACGGTCTCTCCAGTGTGCGTGTGAGTGGGTGTCGGGTCCGCGCACCTTAAAGTGTGTGAGTAGGTGTCGGGGCCGTGCTCTCTCCATTGTGTGATTGAACAGTTTTCAGGACCGTGCTCTCTCCAGTGTGTGTGAGCGGGTGTCGGGGCCACGCACTGTCCAGTGTGTGAGCCAGTGTCTGTGTCGTGCTCTGTCCACTGTGTGTGTGAACGCGTGTTGGGGCTGCGCTCCCTCCAGTGTGTGAGCGGGTGTCGGGTCCGCGCTCTCTCCAGTGTGTGTGTGAGCAGGTGACGGGGCCACGCTCTCTCCAGTCTGTGTGTGAGCGGGTGTTGGGACCGCACATCCGTCATTGTGTGCGCGGGTGTCAGGGCCGCGCTCTCACCAGTCTGTGAGCGGGTGTCGGGTCCGCGCAACCTCCAGTCTGCGTGGAAGTGGGTGTTGGGACCGCACACCCTTCATTGTGTGAGCGGGTGTCAGGGCCGTGCTCTCTCCAATGTGTGAGCGGGTGTCAGGGCTGCGCTCTCCCCAGTGTGTGAGCGGGTGTCGGGGCTGCGCTCTCCCCAGTGTGTGAGCGGGTGTCAGGGCCGCGCTCTCTCCAGTGTGTGAGCGGGTGTCGGGGCTGCGCTCTCCCCAGTGTGTGAGCGGGTGTCAGGGCTGCGCTCTCCCCAGTGTGTGAGCGGGTTTCGGGGCCGCGCTCTCTCCAGTGTGTGAGAGGGTGTCGGGGCCGTGCTCTCTCCAGTGTGTGAGCGGGTGTCGGGGCTGCGCTCTCTCCAGTGTGTGAGCAGGTGTCGGGGCTGGACACTTTCCAGTGTGTGAGCAGGAGTTGGGACCGCGCTCTCTCCAGTGTGTGTGTGAGCGGGTGTTGTGTCCGCGCTCTCTCCAGTCTGGCGTGTGAGCGGGTGTCGTGACCGCGCACCCTTCTTTGTGTGAGCGGGTGTTGGGGCCGCGCTCTCACCAGTGTGTGAGCGCGTGTCGGGGCTGCACTCCCTCCAGTGAGTGAGCGGGTTTTGGGGCCGCGCTCTCTCCAGTGAGTGAGCGGATGTCGGGGCTGCGCTCTCTCCAGTGTGTGTGTGAGTGGGTGTTGGGACCGCGCTCTCTCCAGTGTGTGAGCGGGTTTTGGGACCGCGCTCTCTCCAGTGTGTGTGTCAGTGGGTGTCGGGGCTGCGCTCTCTCCAGTGTGTGAGCAGGTGTCGGGGCTGCACACTTTCCAGTGTGTGAGCGGGTGTCTGGACTGCACACTTTCCAGTATGTGAGCGGGTGTCGGGGCTGCGCTCTCTCCAGTGTCTGAGCGGGTGTCAGAGTAACGCTCTCTCCAGTGTGTGAGGCGGGTGTCGGGGGCCGCGCTCTCTCCAGTGTGTGAGCGGGTGTCAGAGTAACGCTCTCTCTAGTGAGTGAGCGGGTGTCAGGGCCGCGCTCTCTCCAGTGTGTGAGCGGGTGTCAGGGCCGCGCTCTCTCCGGTGAGTGAGCGGGAGTCGGGGCTGCGCTCTCTCCAGTGTGTGAGTGGGTGTCGGGTCCGTGCTCTCTCCAGTGTGTGAGCAGGTGTCGGGGCCGCACTCTCTCCAGTGTGCGAGCGGGTGGCAGGGCACGCTTTCTCAGTGTGTGTGTGAGCGGGTGTCAGGGTAACGCTCTCTCCAGTGTGTGTGCGGGTGACGGGGCCGTGCTATCTCCAGTGTGTGAGTGGGTGACGGGGCCGCGCTCCTCACCAGAATGTGAGCGGGTTGTCGGGTCCGCACTCTCTCCAGTGTGCGAGCGGGTGTCGGGGCCGCGCTCTCTCCAGTGTGTGAGTGGGTTTCCGAGCCGCGCTCTCTCCAGTGTGTGTGCGGGTGTCATGGCCTCGCTCTCTCCAGTGTGTGAGCAGGTGTCTGTGTTGCATTCTGTCCAGTGTGTGAGCAGGTATCGGTGTCGCACTATCTCCGGTGTGTGAACGCTGTGTCGGGGCTCTGCGCTCCCTCCAGTGTGTGAGAGGGTGTCGGGGCCGCGTTCTCTCCGGTGTTTGTGAGTGGATGTCGGCTCTGCACTCTCTCCAGTGTGTGTGTGGTGTCTAGGCTGCGCTCTCTCCAGTGTGTGTGCGAGCTGGTGTTGGGGCTGCACTCTCTCCAGTGTGTGTGTGAGTGGGTGTCGGGGCCGCGCTCTCTCCAGTGTGTGAGCGGATGTTGGGGCCGCGCTCTCTCCAGTGTGTGAGCAGGTGTCGGGGCCGCGCTCTCTCCAGTGTGTGTGCGAGTGTCAAGGCTGCACACTTTCCAGTGTGAGAGTGGGTGTCGACGCTGCGCTCTCTCCGGTGTGTGAGTGGGTGTCGGGGCTGCGCTCTCTCCGGTGTGTGAGTGGGTGTTGGGGCTGCGCTCTCTCCAGTCTGCGTGTGAGCGGGTGTCGTGACCGCGCTCTCTCCAGTCTGCGTGTGAGCGGGTGTCGTGACCGCGCTCTCTCCAGTCTGCGTGTGAGCGGGTGTCGTGACCGCGCACCGTTCTTTGTGTGAGCGGGTGTTGGGGCAGCGCTCTCACCAGTGGGTGAGCGTGTGTCGGGGCTGCACTCCCTCCAGTGAGTGAGCGGGTGTCAGGGCCGCGCTCTCTCCAGTGTGTGAGCGGGTGTCGGGGCCGCGCTCTCTCCAGTGTGTGAGCGGATGTCGGGGCCACGCTCGCTCCAGTGTGTGAGTGGGTGCCAGGGCCACGCTCTCTCCAGTGTGTGTGTGAGCGGGTGTCAGGGCCACGCTCTCTCCGGTGTGTGAGCGGGTGTCGGGGCTGCGCTCTCTCAGTGTGCAAGCTGGTGTCGGGGTCACGCTCTCTCCAGTGTGTGAGCGGGTATCGGAACCGCTACCCTTCAGTGTGCGAGCGGGTGTCGGGGCTGCCTCTCTCCAGTGTATGAGTGGGTGTTGGGCCGCGCTCTTTCCAGTGTATGAGTGGGTGTTGGGGCCGCGCTCTTTCCAGTGTATCAGTGGGTGTTGGGGCCGCGCTCTCTCCAGTGTGTGAGCAGGTGTCGGGTCCACGCTCTCTCCAATGTGTGAGCAGGTGTCGGGTCCGCGCTCTCTCCAATGTGTGAGCAGGTGTCGGGGCCGTGCACCCTCCTGTGTGTGAGTGGGTCCGTGCTCTCCCCAATGTGTTTATGAGCGTGTGTCGTGGCCGCGCTCTCTCCAGTGTGTGAGCGGGTGTCGGGGCCGCGCTCTCACCAGTGTGTGTGTGAGCGGGTGTCGGGGCCGCGCTCTCTCCAGTGTGTGAGCGGGTGTCGTGTCCGCACTCTCTCCAGTGTGTGAGCGGGTGTCGGGGCCTCGCTCTTTCCAGTGTGTGAGCAGGTGTCGGGTCCACGCTCTCTCCAGTGTGTGTGTGAGCGGGTGTCGGGGACGTGCTCTCTCCAGTGTGTGAGCAGGTGTCGGGCCGTGCACCCTCCTGTGTGTGAGTGGTCCGTGCTCTCCCCAATGTGTTTATGAGCAAGTGTCGTGGCCGCGCTCTCTCCAGTGTGTGAGCGGGTGTCGGGGCCGCGCTCTCACCAGTGTGTGTGTGAGCGGGTGTCGGGGCCGCGTTCTCTCCAGTGTTTGAGTGGGTGTCGTGTCCGCACTCTCTCCAGTGTGTGAGCGGGTGTCGGGGCCTCGCTCTTTCCAGTGTGTGAGCTGGTGTCGGATCCACGCTCTCTCCAGTGTGTGTGTGAGCGGTGTCGGGGACGTGCTCTCACCAGAATGTGAGCGGGTGTCAGGGCCGCACTCTCTCCAGTGTGTGAGCGGGTGTCGGGGCCTCGCTCTCTCCAGTGTGCAAGCTGGTGTCGGGGCCTCGCTCTCTCCAGTGCGCAAGCTGGTGTCGGGGTCACGCTCTCTCCAGTGTGTGAGCGGGTATCAGGACCGCTACCCTTCAGTGTGCGAGCGGGTGTCGGGGCTGCGCTCTCTCCAGTGTGTGAGTGGGTGTCGGGGCCGTGCTCTCTTCCAATGTGTTTGTGAGTGTGTGTCGGGGCCGTGCTCTCTCCAGCGTGTGAGCGGGTGTCGGGGCTGCACTCTCTCCGGTGTGTGAGCGGGTGTCGGCACCGCGCTTTCTCCAGTGTGTGAGCAGGTGTCGGGGCCGCGCTCTCTCCGGTGTGTGAGCGGGTGTCGGGGCTGCACTCTCTCCAATGTGCGAGCGGGTGTCGGGACCGCGCACCCTTCAGTTTGTGAGTGGGTGTCGGGGCCACGCACCTTCCCGTGT
>JANJGN010002447.1:0-5000 GCA_026770705.1 Isurus oxyrinchus
AAAACTCTGATCACCTGGTCAGGAGCCAATTAAAATGCTGTCATTAGGCGGTCCCCTTAGTCCAGAACTCCTTTCTGGCACCATTCTGTTCCTTTATGGCGCACTCTGTCCCAGGATAGCAACATTGTAGACATTCCTCATCCTGGTCTAGTGAACGTGTCTTTCGGCTGCAGCCATGCTAGTTTATAAAGCCAAACAGTCCAGGGAAAATAAGAATAGGTCCTTCATATCTGCTGTGTGCGTGTGTTCGCAGCCTCCTGTATAAAGCCATAGATGCTAACGCGGAAAACGAGGGCCCTATCTACAATTACCGTGTGGAGATTTCCATCTTCTTCATTGTCTACATCATCATCATTGCGTTCTTCATGATGAATATCTTCGTGGGATTTGTCATCATCACCTTCCGGGAGCAGGGCGAGAAGGAATATCAGAACTGCGAGCTCGACAAGAACCAGGTGAGTCCCAATGCTGGGGGTGGCGGAGGAAGTAGGTGGGGGGGGGATATATTCAGCTTGGGAAGACCTCACGCCCACCCTTGTCACTGAGTCGTTATGGCACAAGAGGAGGCCCATTTGGCCCATTCAGTCCATGCTAATTCCCCGTGGAGCACTCCACTCAGTTTCCTTTCCTCCACTCTATCCCAGTAGCCCTGCAAGTGCCTGTCAACCACCACCCCCCCGCCCCCCCCTTCACATTCAATGGCATTACCATCACTGAATCCCAACTATCAACATCCTGGGGGTTACCATTAACCAGAAACTGAACTGGACCCAGCCAGATAAATACTGTGGCTACAAGAGCAGGTCAGAGGCTGGGAATCCTGCGGTGAGTAACTCACCTCCTGACTCCCCAAAGCCTGTCCCCCATCTACAAGGCACAAGTCAGGAGTGTGATGGATACTCCCCACTTGCCTGGATGAGTGCAGCTCCCACAATACTCAAGAAGCTCGACACCATCCAGGGACAAAGCAGCCCCGCTCGATGGGCACCCCATCCACAAACATTCACTCCCTCCACCACCGACGCACAGGGGCAGCAGTGTGTGTACCATCTACAAGATGCACTGCAGCAACTCGCCAAGGCTCCTTCGACAGCACCGCCCAAACCCACCACCTCTACCACCTAGAAGGACAAGGGCAGCAGACACATGGGGAACACCACCACCTGTAAGTTCCCCTCCGAGCCCCTCACCATCCCGACTTGGAAATATATCGGCCGTTCCTTCACTGTCGCTGGGTCAAAATCCTGGAACTCCGTTCCTAACAGCGCGGTGGGTGTACCTACACCACACGGGGACAAAATCCTGGAACTCCCTCCCTAACAGCACGGTGGGTGTACCTACACCACACGGGACAAAATCCTGGAACTCCCTCCCTAACAGCACGGTGGGTGTACCTACACCACACGGGACAAAATCCTGGAACTCCCTCCCTAACAGCACGGTGGGTGTACCTACACCACACGGGACAAAATCCTGGAACTCCCTCCCTAACAGCACGGTGGGTGTACCTACACCACACGGGACAAAATCCTGGAACTCCCTCCCTAACAGCACGGTGGGTGTACCTACACCACACGGGACAAAATCCTGGAACTCCCTCCCTAACAGCACGGTGGGTGTACCTACACCACACGGGACAAAATCCTGGAACTCCCTCCCTAACAGCACGATGGGTGTACCTACACCACACGGGACAAAATCCTGGAACTCCCTCCCTAACAGCACGGTGGGTGTACCTACACCACACGGGGACAAAATCCTGGAACTCCCTCCATAACAGCACGGTGGGTGTACCTACACCACACGGGACAAAATCCTGGAACTCCCTCCCTAACAGCACGGTGGGTGTACCTACACCACACGGGACAAAATCCTGGAACTCCCTCCCTAACAGCACGATGGGTGTACCTACACCACATGGACAAAATCCTGGAACTCCCTCCCTAACAGCACGGTGGGTGTACCTACACCACACGAGGACAAAATCCTGGAACTCCCTCCCTAACAGCACGGTGGGTGTACCTACACCACACGGGACAAAATCCTGGAACTCCCTCCCTAACAGCACGATGGGTGTACCTACACCACATGGACAAAATCCTGGAACTCCCTCCCTAACAGCACAGTGGGTGTACCTACACCACACGGGGACTGCAGCGGCTCAAGGAGCAGCTCACCCACCACCTTCTCAAGGGGGCAGTTAGGGATGGGCAAGAAACCCACATCCGGTGAATGAATAAATAATAAAAATGAATTCTGTCTGAAACGTCTCACTGTCTCCGCTTCCCCTGTCCTCGAAGGCAGCGAGTTCCAGGCCTTTACCAGTCGCTGTGTAAAAAAAAGTTCCTCCTCACACCGTTCCCCCACCCCCCCTGACATTGTCCAAAAGCTTAAACCTGTGACCCCTCCTCCCCCAGTCCTTGTTCGATCAGCCAATGGGAGCAGCTTTTCTTCGTCTGCCTCATCCAACCCTCTCCTGACCTCGTCGGCCTCGATCGAACCTCCCCCTCAATCTCCCTTCACTCCGAGAAGCTCCCGGCTTCTCCGACCCAACCTCGTCGCTCAAAATCCCCCTCGCCCCTGGACCCCCCCCCCCCCCCGCTCTGGCAAATCTCCTCCACCCTCTTCTCCCTCTCGAGGGACCCTCATGTCCTTCCTAAAATGTGGCAGCCACCACAGGCCTCAGGGCTCCAGCTGGGGCCTAACCAGAGCCTGATAAAGGCCCAGCCTTAACTTCCCTGCGTCTGTCCTCAACACCGCCGCTTAACAATTAATCGCTCTCTCAACATGTCCCGTCATATTTGGAGAGCTCCCAGCTGGGCTGGCTCTTCCCCAGGGTCCCTCCCTCCCTCCCTCCCTCCCTCCCTGCGTGCTCTTTAAGTCGCTAAAGTCCCCACTGCCTCTCCCTATCCCGTCTGGCAAAATGCGTCACCTCGCACTTCCCTGTATCAAACTGTGCCTGCCGCTCGCCTGCCCACCCACTCACCCCTCGCCACCCTCACCGTCCGCCGCCCCTCCGCGCTTGGCACCACAGAACCATAGATCACTACGGCACAGAAAACAGGCCTTCCGGCCCTCCTAGTCTGTGCCGAAATATTATTCCGCTAGTCCCGTTGACCATATGCACCCAAGTCCATAACCCTCCAGACCTCTCCCGTCCGTGTATCCATCCAATTTATTCTTAACACTTAAGAGCGAGCCCGCATTCACCACGTCAGGTGGCAGCTCGTTCCACACTCTCACCACTCTCTGAGTGAAGAAGTTCCCCCTAATGTTCCCCCTAAACCTTTCCCCTTTCACCCTAACGCCACGTCCTCTCGCGTTTATCTCTCCTAATCTAAGTGGAAAGAGCCTACTCGCATTTACTCCGTCATAAGTTTGTAAACTTCCGTCAAATCTCCCCTCATCCTTCTGCGCGCCAAGGAATAAAGTCCTAACCTGTTTAATCTTTCCCTGTAACTCAACTCCTTAAGACCCGGGAACATCCTAGTAAATCTTCTCTGCGCTCTCTCTCGATCTTACTGATATCCTTCCTGTAGTTCGGTGACCAGAACTGCACACAATACTCCAACGTTGTCCTCACCGATGACCTATCCAACCTCACCATAACATCCCAACTCCTATACTCAATAGTTTTGATTTATGAAGGCCAGTGTGCCAAAAGCTTTCTTTACAACCCTGTCTACCTGTGATGCCACTTTCAGGGAATTATGTATCCGAACTCCCAGATCCCTTTGTTCCTCCATCGTCGGAGGAGCTTGGCGTCTGGCTCCCGGCCCTGAAGGCCCCAAAGGCGCGTGGAGATGGAGAGAGGAGAGCCGCAGCCTAACACCCACTCCCTCCGCCGCCCCCCCACCCCCCACCCCTCCTGGCCTCCCCTCCCCACCGATCGACCCCAACCCCCCACCCCGCCCCACCCCCCAGGTCTGAGAAGCAACCGGTTGTTGGCGACTCTGTGCTGACTGTGGCTCTGTTCCCTCCTCCCTCCCCCGCAGAGGCAGTGCGTTGAGTACGCCATGAAGGCCCAACCTCTGCGTCTCTACATCCCCAAGAACCGCTATCAGTACAAGGTCTGGTACATGGTCAACAGCACGGGCTTCGAGTACATCATGTTTGTTCTCATCCTGCTCAACACCATCACCCTCGCCATGCAGGTAGGAGGCGGGAGGGAGGGAGGCACGAGGGCGGGTGTGGGGTGGTTGTGGGGGTGCAGGCGTGGGGGGGAGCGGGGGTAGGGGGGGAGCTTTGTTGAGGGATGAATATTGGGCCCCAGCATATCACGGAGAACTCCCCCCCCACCCCCTCCCTCGCTCCCTCCAGGCCTACTACCCTCACTACCCTTGCCCCAGTGGCTGAGGGACATTTTGCGGCCTGTCCCAGCTGGGGGGTTGGGGTGGGGGGGTGGGGGGGGTGTTGGGGAGAGGGTGGGGAATCTCACTGGACCGGCGATCCAGAGGCCCTTGCGTAGCGATTGTAAGTAAAGCCTTTCGTACTGTTTACGGGAGGTGGGTCATGTGACTGGACAGACGAATCAGCCCTAAGCGCGGGGGAATCCGAACAGGCCGAGATTTTGGGCCTAGGTCTCGCTTCAAGCGCGTGGCCTCACCAGGAGCTCCGGGGGTAAAGTTTACCGTCCCTAACAAGGAACCCGTCTGATAATCCCGAGTTTATTATACACAGGGGGGTCACGGGGGGGGTTCAAATCCCACCGGTGGAATTTAAATTCGATCAATAAAGTCCGGACTATGAATCCAGCCTCAGTGACGGTGACCGTGAAGTCATCATCGATTGTCCCCTTCTGATTCGTTGCTGTCCCTTTAGGGTAGGGCAATCTGCCCCCTCCTTACCCCAGCTCTGGCCTACCTGTGACCCCCAGACCCCCCACAGTGGCAGGGTCAAACCCTTAACTGCCCACCGCCCCCCATCCCTCCTCCCCCCCCTGTGAATTGGCCCTAGCGAGACTTGGTTCGAGGGCAATTAGGGAAGGGCAAAACATGCTG
>JANJGN010002447.1:10000-57500 GCA_026770705.1 Isurus oxyrinchus
CTGCTCCCCTCCTCCTCCACACACCTCGAACGCGACTAGGCCACGAGCCTGTGGGGAGTAGTGCCTGCTCCCCTCCTCCTCCGCACACCTCGAATGCAACTTCGGCCGTGAGCCTGTGGGAGTAGTGCCTGCTCCCCTCCTCCTTCGCATACCTCGAAAGCGACTAGGCCGTGAGCCTGTGGGAGTAAGTGCCTGCTCCCCTCCTCCTCCGCATACCACGAGCGCTACTAGGGCCGTGAGTCTGTGGGAGTAGTGACTGCTCCCCCTCCCCTCCGTGCACACCTCGAACGCAACTAGGCCGGGAGCCTGTGGGAGTAGTGCCTGCTTCCCTCCTCCTCTGCGCACACCTCGAACGGGACTAGGCCACGAGACTGTGGGAGTAGTGCCTGCTCCCCCTCCTCCTCTGCGCACACCTCGAACGCGACTAGGCCACGAGCCTGTGGGAGTAGTGCCTGCTCCCCTCCTCCTCCATGCACACCTCGAACGCGACTAGGCCGTGAGCCTGTGGGAGTAGTGCCTGCTCCCCTCCTCCTCTGCACACTTGAACGCGGACTACGCTGAGAGCCTGTGGGAGTAGTGCCTGCTCCCTCCTCCTCCGCACACCTCGAACGTGACTAGGCCGGGAGCCTGTGGGAGTAGTGCCTGTTCCCCCTCCTCCTCCACGCACACCCTTGAACGTGACTAGGCCACGAGCCTGTGGGAGTAATGCGTGCTCCCCTCCTCCTCCACATACCTGGAAAACGACTAGCGCCGAAGAGCCTGTGGGAGTAGTGCCTGCTCCCTTCCTACTCCACATACCTCGAACACGACTAGGCCATGAACCTGTGGGAGTAGTGCCTGCTCCCCTCCTCCTCCGCACACTTTGAACGTGACTAGGCCGTGAGCCTGTGGGAGTAATGCCTGCTCCCCTCCTCCTCCGCATACCTGGAAAACGACTAGGCCGAGATCCTGTGGGAGTAGTGCCTGCTCCCTTCCTACTCCACACACCTCGAACGTGACTAGGCCGAGAGCCTGTGGGAGTAGTGCCTGCTCCCCTCCTCCTCCGCGCACACCTCGAACGCGACTAGGCCGAGAGCCTGTGGGAGTAGTGCCTGCTCCCCTCCTCCTCCACGCACACCTCGAACGCGACTAGGCCACGAGCCTTTGGGAGCAGTGCAGCATGTTTCAACCGCATGAACCTTTCGTCCATCTTGTTCCCAGCACTACGAGCAATCGGATCCATTTAATTACGCCATGGACATACTAAACATGGTGTTCACCGGACTCTTCACAGTGGAAATGCTCCTGAAGATCATCGCTTTTAAACCGAAAGTAAGTTGCTCTCAATAACAACAACTTGCATTTCTATAACGCATTCACCGGGGCAAAATGTACCCAGGGGAGCGTAAATCAGACAGAATCTGACCCCAGGCCACATGCAGAGATACTAGGGACAGGCGACCCACAGCTCGGTCAAAGAGGTCGGGTTATTAAGGAGGAGAGAGAGAGAGAAACAGAGGGAGAGAGCGAGGCAGAGAGGTTTAGGGAGGGAATTCCAGAGCTCGGGGGACTCTCCCCCCCCCCACCCCGCCCAGGCAGCTGAAGGCCCGGCCGTCAACGGTGGAGCGATGGGAATCGGGGGATGTTCGAGAGGCCGGAATTGGAGGAGAGCAGAGATCTCGGAGGCTTGTAGGAGGGAACAGAGATAGGGAGAGGTGTAGCGGCTGGAGGAGGTTACAGATATAGGGAGGGGTGTAGGGGCTGGAGGAGGTTACAGAGATAGGGAGGGGTGTAAGGGCTGGAGGAGGTTTCAGAGATAGGGAGGGGTGTAGGGGCTGGAGGAGGTTACAGAGATAGGGAGGGGTGTAGGGGTTGGAGGAGGTTACAGAGATAGGGAGGGGTGTAGGGGCTGGAGCAGGTTACAGAGATAGGGAGGGTTGTAGGGGATGGAGGAGGTTACAGAAATAGGGAGGGTTGTAAGGGCTGGAGGAGGTTACAGAGATAGGGAGGGTTGTAGGGGCTGGAGCAGGTTACAGAGATAGGGAGGGTTGTAGGGGCTGGAGGAGGTTACAGAAATAGGGAGGGTTGTAAGGGCTGGAGGAGGTTACAGAGATAGGTGTTGGGGGTGGTGGAGGTTACAGAGATTGGTGTTGAGGTTGGAGGAGGTTACAGAGATAGGTATTGAGGGTGGAGGAGGTTACAGAGATTGAGGGTGGAGGAGGTTACAGAGATGGGTGTTGAGGATGGAGGAGGTTACAGAGATGGGTGTTGAGGGTGGAGGAGGTTACAGAGATGGGTGTTGGGGTGGAGGAGGTTACAGAGACGGGTGTTGAGGTTGGAGGAGGTTACAGAGATGGGCGTTGGGGTGGAGGAGGTTACAGAGACGGGTGTTGAGGGTGGAGGAGGTTACAGAGATTGGTGTTGGGGGTGGAGGAGGTAACACAGATGGGTGTTGGGAATGGAGGAGGTTACAGAGATGGGTGTTGGGGGTGGAGGAGGTTACAGAGATGGGTGTTGGGGGTGGAGGAGGTTACAGAGATGGGTGTTGGGGTGGAGGAGGTTACAGAGACGGGTGTTGAGGTTGGAGGAGGTTACAGAGATGGGTATTGAGGGTAGAGGAGGTTACAGAGACGGGTGTTGAGGTTGGAGGAGGTTACAGAGATGGGCGTTGGGGTGGAGGAGGTTACAGAGACGGGGTTGGCGGTGGAGGAGGTTACAGAGACGGGTATTGAGGGTGGAGGAGGATACAGAGATGGGTGTTGAGGGTGGAGGAGGTTACAGAGATGGGTGTTGAGGGTGGAGGAGGTTACAGAGATGGTTGTTGAGGGTGGAGGAGGTTACAGAGATGGGTGTTGAGGGTGGAGGAGGTTACAGAGATGGGTGTTGAGGGTGGAGGAGGTTACAGAGATGGGTGTTGAGGGTGGAGGAGGTTACAGAGATGGTTGTTGAGGGTGGAGGAGGTTACAGAGATGGGTGTTGGGGGTGGAGGAGGTTACAGAGATGGGTGTTGAGGGTGGAGGAGGTTACAGAGATGGGCGTTGGGGTGGAGGAGGTTACAGAGATGGGTGTTGAGGGTGGAGGAGGTTACAGAGATGGGTGTTGAGGGTGGAGGAGGTTACAGAGATGGTTGTTGAGGGTGGAGGAGGTTACAGAGATGGGTGTTGAGGGTGGAGGAGGTTACAGAGATGGGTGTTGAGGGTGGAGGAGGTTACAGAGATGGGTGTTGAGGGTGGAGGAGGTTACAGAGATGGTTGTTGAGGGTGGAGGAGGTTACAGAGATGGGTGTTGGGGGTGGAGGAGGTTACAGAGATGGGTGTTGAGGGTGGAGGAGGTTACAGAGATGGGTGTTGGGGGTGGAGGAGGTTACAGAGATGGGTGTTGAGGGTGGAGGAGGTTACAGAGATGGGTGTTGGGGGTGTAGGAGGTTACAGAGATGAGTGTTGAGGGTGGAGGAGGTTACAGAGATGGGTGTTGGGGGTGGAGGAGGTTACAGAGATGGGCGTTGAGGGTGGAGGAGGTTACAGAGATGGGTGTTGGGGGTGTAGGAGGTTACAGAGATGAGTGTTGAGGGTGGAGGAGGTTACAGAGATGGGTGTTGGGGGTGGAGGAGGTTACAGAGACTGGGTTGAGGGTGGAGGAGGTTACAGAGATGGGTGTTGGGGGTGGAGGAGGTTACAGAGATGGGTGTTGAGGGTGGAGGAGGTTACAGAGATGGGTGTTGAGGGTGGAGGAGGTTACAAAGATGGGTGTTGGGGGTGGAGGAGGTTACAGAGATGGGTGTTGAGGGTGGAGGAGGTTACAGAGATGGGTGTTGAGGGTGGAGGAGGTTACAGAGATGGGTGTTGAGGGTGGAGGAGGTTACAGAGACGGGGTTGGGGGTGGAGGAGGTTACAGAGACGGGGTTGGGGGTGGAGGAGGTTACAGAGATGGGTGTTGAGGGTGGAGGAGGTTACAGAGATGGGGGTTGGGGTGGAGGAGGTTACAGAGATGGGTGTTGAGGGTGGAGGAGGTTACAGAGATGGGTGTTGGGGGTGGAGGAGGTTATAGAGATGGGTGTTGGGGGTGGAGGAGGTTACAGAGACGGGGTTGGGGGTGGAGGAGGTTACAGAGACGGGGTTGGGGGTGGAGGAGGTTACAGAGATGGGTGTTGAGGGTGGAGGAGGTTACAGAGATGGGTGTTGAGGGTGGAGGAGGTTACAGAGATGGGTGTTGAGGGTGGAGGAGGTTACAGAGATGGGGGTTGGGGGTGGAGGAGGTTACAGAGATGGGTGTTGAGGGTGGAGGAGGTTACAGAGATGGGTGATGGGGGTGTAGGAGGTTACAGAGATGGGTGTTGAGGGTGGAGGAGGTTACAGAGATGGGTGATGGGGGTGGAGGAGGTTACAGAGATGGGGGTTGGGGGTGGAGGAGGTTACAGAGATGGGTGTTGAGGGTGGAGGAGGTTACAGAGATTGGTGTTGAGGGTGGAGGAGGTTACAGAGATGGGTGTTGAGGGTGGAGGAGGTTACAGAGATTGGTGTTGGGGGTGGAGGAGGTTACAGAGATGGGTGTTGGGGGTGGAGGAGGTTACAGAGATGGGTGTTGAGGGTGGCGGAGGTTACAGAGACGGGTGTTGAGGGTGGAGGAGGTTACAGAGATTGGTGTTGGGGGTGGAGGAGGTTACAGAGATGGGGTTGGGGGTGGAGGAGGTTACAGAGATTGGTGTTGGGGGTGGAGGAGGTTACAGAGATGGGGTTGGGGGTGGAGGAGGTTACAGAGATGGGTGTTGAGGGTGGAGGAGGTTACAGAGATGGGTGTTGAGGGTGGAGGAGGTTACAGAGACGGGTGTTGAGGGTGGAGGAGGTTACAGAGATGGGGTTGGGGGTGGAGGAGGTTACAGAGATGGGTGTTGAGGGTGGAGGAGGTTACAGAGATGGGTGTTGAGGGTGGAGGAGGTTACAGAGATGGGTGATGGGGGTGTAGGAGGTTACAGAGATGGGTGTTGGGGGTGGAGGAGGTTACAGAGATGGGGTTGGGGGTGGAGGAGGTTACAGAGATGGGTGTTGAGGGTGGAGGAGGTTACAGAGATGCGGTTGGGGGTGGAGGAGGTTACAGAGATGGGTGTTGAGGGTGGAGGAGGTTACAGAGATGGGTGTTGGGGGTGGAGGAGGTTACAGAGATGGGTGTTGGGGGTGGAGGAGGTTACAGAGATGGGTGTTGGGGGTGGAGGAGGTTACAGAGATGGGTGTTGAGGGTGGAGGAGCTTACAGAGACGGGGTTGGGGGTGGAGGAGGTTACAGAGATGGGTGTTGAGGGTGGAGGAGGTTACAGAGACGGGGTTGGTGGTGGAGGAGGTTACAGAGATGGGGGTTGGGGGTGGAGGAGGTTACAGAGATGGGGGTTGGGGGTGGGGGAGGTTACTGAGACGCGGGTTGGGGGTGGAGGAGGTTACAGAGATGGGTGTTGAGGGTGGAGGAGGTTACAGAGATGGGTGTTGAGGGTGGAGGAGGTTACAGAGATGGGTGTTGAGGGTGGTGGAGGTTACAGAGATGGGTGTTGAGGGTGGAGGAGGTTACAGAGACGGGGTTGAGGGTGGAGGAGGTTACAGAGATGGGTGTTGGGGGTGGAGGAGGTTACAGAGATGGGTGTTGAGGGTGGAGGAGGTTACAGAGATGGGTGTTGGGGGTGTAGGAGGTTACAGAGATGGGTGTTGGGGGTGGAGGAGGTTACAGAGATGGGTGTTGAGGGTGGAGGAGGTTACAGAGATGGGGGTTGGGGGTGGAGGAGGTTACAGAGATGGGTGTTGAGGGTGGAGGAGGTTACAGAGATGGGTGATGGGGGTGTAGGAGGTTACAGAGATGGGTGTTGAGGGTGGAGGAGGTTACAGAGATTGGTGTTGGGGGTGGAGGAGGTTACAGAGATGGGTGTTGGGGGTGGAGGAGGTTACAGAGATGGGTGTTGAGGGTGGCGGAGGTTACAGAGACGGGTGTTGAGGGTGGAGGAGGTTACAGAGATTGGTGTTGGGGGTGGAGGAGGTTACAGAGATGGGGTTGGGGGTGGAGGAGGTTACAGAGATTGGTGTTGGGGGTGGAGGAGGTTACAGAGATGGGGTTGGGGGTGGAGGAGGTTACAGAGACGGGTGTTGAGGGTGGAGGAGGTTACAGAGATGGGTGTTGAGGGTGGAGGAGGTTACAGAGATGGGTGTTGAGGGTGGAGGAGGTTACAGAGATGGGTGTTGGGGGTGGAGGAGGTTACAGAGATGGGGTTGGGGGTGGAGGAGGTTACAGAGATGGGTGTTGAGGGTGGAGGAGGTTACAGAGATGGGGTTGGGGGTGGAGGAGGTTACAGAGATGGGTGTTGAGGGTGGAGGAGGTTACAGAGATAGGTGTTGGGGGTGGAGGAGGTTACAGAGATGGGTGTTGGGGGTGGAGGAGGTTACAGAGATGGGTGTTGAGGGTGGAGGAGGTTACAGAGACGGGGTTGGGGGTGGAGGAGGTTACAGAGATGGGTGTTGAGGGTGGAGGAGGTTACAGAGACGGGGTTGGTGGTGGAGGAGGTTACAGAGATGGGTGTTGAGGGTGGAGGAGGTTACAGAGATGGGGGTTGGGGGTGGAGGAGGTTACAGAGACGCGGGTTGGTGGTGGAGGAGGTTACAGAGATGGGTGTTGAGGGTGGAGGAGGTTACAGAGATGGGTGTTGAGGGTGGAGGAGGTTACAGAGATGGGTGTTGAGGGTGGTGGAGGTTACAGAGATGGGTGTTGAGGGTGGAGGAGGTTACAGAGACGGGGTTGAGGGTGGAGGAGGTTACAGAGATGGGTGTTGGGGGTGGAGGAGGTTACAGAGATGGGTGTTGAGGGTGGAGGAGGTTACAGAGATGGGTGTTGGGGGTGTAGGAGGTTACAGAGATGGGTGTTGGGGGTGGAGGAGGTTACAGAGATGGGTGTTGGGGGTGGAGGAGGTTACAGAGATGGGTGATGGGGGTGGAGGAGGTTACAGAGATGGGTGTTGGGGGTGGAGGAGGTTACAGAGATGGGTGTTGAGGGTGGAGGAGGTTACAGAGATGGGTGTTGAGGGTGGAGGAGGTTACAGAGACGGGGTTGGGGGTGGAGGAGGTTACAGAGACGGGTGTTGGGGGTGGAGGAGGTTACAGAGACGGGTGTTGGGGGTGGAGGAGGTTACAGAGATGGGTGTTGAGTGTGGAGGAGGTTACAGAGATGGGTGTTGAGGGTGGAGGAGGTTACAGAGATGGGTGTTGAGGGTGGAGGAGGTTACAGAGATGGGTGTTGAGGGTGGAGGAGGTTACAGAGATGGGTGTTGAGGGTGGAGGAGGTTACAGAGATGGGTGTTGGGGGTGTAGGAGGTTACAGAGATGGGTGTTGGGGGTGGAGGAGGTTACAGAGATGGGTGTTGAGGGTGGAGGAGGTTACAGAGACGGGGTTGAGGGTGAAGGAGGTTACAGAGATGGGTGTTGAGGGTGGAGGAGGTTACAGAGATGGGTGATGGGGGTGGAGGAGGTTACAGAGATGGGTGTTGAGGGTGGAGGAGGTTACAGAGATGGGTGTTGGGGGTGGAGGAGGTTACAGAGACGGGGTTGGGGTGGAGGAGGTTACAGAGATGGGTGTTGAGGGTGGAGGAGGTTACAGAGACGGGGTTGGGGGTGGAGGAGGTTACAGAGATGGGTGTTGAGGGTGGAGGAGGTTACAGAGATGGGTGTTGAGGGTGGAGGAAGTTACAGAGACGGGTGTTGAGTGTGGAGGAGGTTACAGAGATGGGTGTTGAGGGTGGAGGAGGTTACAGAGACGGGGTTGGGGGTGGAGGAGGTTACAGAGACGGGTGTTGAGGGTGGAGGAGGTTACAGAGACGGGGTTGGGGGTGGAGGAGGTTACAGAGATGGGTGTTGAGGGTGCAGGAGGTTACAGAGATGGGTGTTGGGGGCGGAGGAGGTTACAGAGATGGGTGTTGAGGGTGGAGGAGGTTACAGAGATGGGTGATGGGGGTGTAGGAGGTTACAGAGATGGGTGTTGAGGGTGGAGGAGGTTACAGAGATTGGTGTTGGGGGTGGAGGAGGTTACAGAGATGGGTGTTGGGGGTGGAGGAGGTTACAGAGATGGGTGTTGAGGGTGGCGGAGGTTACAGAGACGGGTGTTGAGGGTGGAGGAGGTTACAGAGATTGGTGTTGGGGGTGGAGGAGGTTACAGAGATGGGGTTGGGGGTGGAGGAGGTTACAGAGATTGGTGTTGGGGGTGGAGGAGGTTACAGAGATGGGGTTGGGGGTGGAGGAGGTTACAGAGACGGGTGTTGAGGGTGGAGGAGGTTACAGAGATGGGTGTTGAGGGTGGAGGAGGTTACAGAGATGGGTGTTGAGGGTGGAGGAGGTTACAGAGATTGGTGTTGGGGGTGGAGGAGGTTACAGAGATGGGGTTGGGGGTGGAGGAGGTTACAGAGATGGGTGTTGAGGGTGGAGGAGGTTACAGAGATGGGGTTGGGGGTGGAGGAGGTTACAGAGATGGGTGTTGAGGGTGGAGGAGGTTACAGAGATAGGTGTTGGGGGTGGAGGAGGTTACAGAGATGGGTGTTGGGGGTGGAGGAGGTTACAGAGATGGGTGTTGAGGGTGGAGGAGGTTACAGAGACGGGGTTGGGGGTGGAGGAGGTTACAGAGATGGGTGTTGAGGGTGGAGGAGGTTACAGAGACGGGGTTGGTGGTGGAGGAGGTTACAGAGATGGGTGTTGAGGGTGGAGGAGGTTACAGAGATGGGGGTTGGGGGTGGAGGAGGTTACAGAGACGCGGGTTGGTGGTGGAGGAGGTTACAGAGATGGGTGTTGAGGGTGGAGGAGGTTACAGAGATGGGTGTTGAGGGTGGAGGAGGTTACAGAGATGGGTGTTGAGGGTGGTGGAGGTTACAGAGATGGGTGTTGAGGGTGGAGGAGGTTACAGAGACGGGGTTGAGGGTGGAGGAGGTTACAGAGATGGGTGTTGGGGGTGGAGGAGGTTACAGAGATGGGTGTTGAGGGTGGAGGAGGTTACAGAGATGGGTGTTGGGGGTGTAGGAGGTTACAGAGATGGGTGTTGGGGGTGGAGGAGGTTACAGAGATGGGTGTTGGGGGTGGAGGAGGTTACAGAGATGGGTGATGGGGGTGGAGGAGGTTACAGAGATGGGTGTTGGGGGTGGAGGAGGTTACAGAGATGGGTGTTGAGGGTGGAGGAGGTTACAGAGATGGGTGTTGAGGGTGGAGGAGGTTACAGAGACGGGGTTGGGGGTGGAGGAGGTTACAGAGACGGGTGTTGGGGGTGGAGGAGGTTACAGAGACGGGTGTTGGGGGTGGAGGAGGTTACAGAGATGGGTGTTGAGTGTGGAGGAGGTTACAGAGATGGGTGTTGAGGGTGGAGGAGGTTACAGAGATGGGTGTTGAGGGTGGAGGAGGTTACAGAGATGGGTGTTGAGGGTGGAGGAGGTTACAGAGATGGGTGTTGAGGGTGGAGGAGGTTACAGAGATGGGTGTTGGGGGTGTAGGAGGTTACAGAGATGGGTGTTGGGGGTGGAGGAGGTTACAGAGATGGGTGTTGAGGGTGGAGGAGGTTACAGAGACGGGGTTGAGGGTGAAGGAGGTTACAGAGATGGGTGTTGAGGGTGGAGGAGGTTACAGAGATGGGTGATGGGGGTGGAGGAGGTTACAGAGATGGGTGTTGAGGGTGGAGGAGGTTACAGAGATGGGTGTTGGGGGTGGAGGAGGTTACAGAGACGGGGTTGGGGTGGAGGAGGTTACAGAGATGGGTGTTGAGGGTGGAGGAGGTTACAGAGACGGGGTTGGGGGTGGAGGAGGTTACAGAGATGGGTGTTGAGGGTGGAGGAGGTTACAGAGATGGGTGTTGAGGGTGGAGGAAGTTACAGAGACGGGTGTTGAGTGTGGAGGAGGTTACAGAGATGGGTGTTGAGGGTGGAGGAGGTTACAGAGACGGGGGTTGGGGGTGGAGGAGGTTACAGAGACGGGTGTTGAGGGTGGAGGAGGTTACAGAGACGGGGTTGGGGGTGGAGGAGGTTACAGAGATGGGTGTTGAGGGTGCAGGAGGTTACAGAGATGGGTGTTGGGGGCGGAGGAGGTTACAGAGATGGGTGTTGAGGGTGGAGGAGGTTACAGAGACGGGGTTGGGGGTGGAGGAGGTTACAGAGATGGGTGTTGAGGGTGGAGGAGGTTACAGAGATGGGTGTTGAGGGTGGAGGAGGTTACAGAGACGGGGTTGAGGGTGGAGGAGGTTACAGAGACGGGGTTGGGGGTGGAGGAGTTTACAGAGACGGGGGATGGGGGTGGAGGAGGTTACAGAGATGGGTATTGAGGGTGGAGGAGGTTACAGAGACGGGGTTGGGGGTGGAGGAGGTTACAGAGACGGGGTTGGGGGTGGAGGAGGTTACAGACATTGAGGGTGGAGGAGGTTACAGAGATTGAGGGTGGAGGAGGTTACAGAGATTGAGGGTGGAGGAGGTTACAGAGACGGGGTTGGGGGTGGAGGAGGTTACAGAGATGGGTGTTGAGGGTGGAGGAGGTTACAGAGATTGAGGGTGGAGGAGGTTACAGAGATTGAGGGTGAAGGAGGTTACAGAGATTGAGGGTGGAGGAGGTTACAGAGACGGGGTTGGGGGTGGAGGAGGTTACAGAGATGGGTGTTGAGGGTGGAGGAGGTTACAGAGATTGAGGGTGGAGGAGGTTACAGAGATTGAGGGTGGAGGAGGTTACAGAGATTGAGGGTGGAGGAGGTTACAGAGACGGGGTTGGGGGTGGAGGAGGTTACAGAGACGCGGTTGGGGGTGGAGGAGGTTACAGAGATGGGTGTTGGGGGTGGAGGAGGTTACAGAGACGGGTGTTGAGGGTGGAGGAGGTTACAGAGATGGGTGATGGGGGTGTAGGAGGTTACAGAGATGGTTGTTGAGGGTGGAGGAGGTTACAGAGACGGGGTTGAGAGTGGAGGAGGTTACAGAGATGGGTGTTGGGGGTGGAGGAGGTTACAGAGATGGGTGTTGAGGGTGGCGGAGGTTACAGAGACGGGTGTTGAGGGTGGAGGAGGTTACAGAGATTGGTGTTGGGGGTGGAGGAGGTTACAGAGATGGGGTTGGGGGTGGAGGAGGTTACAGAGATTGGTGTTGGGGGTGGAGGAGGTTACAGAGATGGGGTTGGGGGTGGAGGAGGTTACAGAGATGGGTGTTGAGGGTGGAGGAGGTTACAGAGATGGGTGTTGAGGGTGGAGGAGGTTACAGAGACGGGTGTTGAGGGTGGAGGAGGTTACAGAGATGGGGTTGGGGGTGGAGGAGGTTACAGAGATGGGTGTTGAGGGTGGAGGAGGTTACAGAGATGGGTGTTGAGGGTGGAGGAGGTTACAGAGATGGGTGATGGGGGTGTAGGAGGTTACAGAGATGGGTGTTGGGGGTGGAGGAGGTTACAGAGATGGGGTTGGGGGTGGAGGAGGTTACAGAGATGGGTGTTGAGGGTGGAGGAGGTTACAGAGATGCGGTTGGGGGTGGAGGAGGTTACAGAGATGGGTGTTGAGGGTGGAGGAGGTTACAGAGATGGGTGTTGGGGGTGGAGGAGGTTACAGAGATGGGTGTTGGGGGTGGAGGAGGTTACAGAGATGGGTGTTGGGGGTGGAGGAGGTTACAGAGATGGGTGTTGAGGGTGGAGGAGCTTACAGAGACGGGGTTGGGGGTGGAGGAGGTTACAGAGATGGGTGTTGAGGGTGGAGGAGGTTACAGAGACGGGGTTGGTGGTGGAGGAGGTTACAGAGATGGGGGTTGGGGGTGGAGGAGGTTACAGAGATGGGGGTTGGGGGTGGGGGAGGTTACTGAGACGCGGGTTGGGGGTGGAGGAGGTTACAGAGATGGGTGTTGAGGGTGGAGGAGGTTACAGAGATGGGTGTTGAGGGTGGAGGAGGTTACAGAGATGGGTGTTGAGGGTGGTGGAGGTTACAGAGATGGGTGTTGAGGGTGGAGGAGGTTACAGAGACGGGGTTGAGGGTGGAGGAGGTTACAGAGATGGGTGTTGGGGGTGGAGGAGGTTACAGAGATGGGTGTTGAGGGTGGAGGAGGTTACAGAGATGGGTGTTGGGGGTGTAGGAGGTTACAGAGATGGGTGTTGGGGGTGGAGGAGGTTACAGAGATGGGTGTTGAGGGTGGAGGAGGTTACAGAGATGGGGGTTGGGGGTGGAGGAGGTTACAGAGATGGGTGTTGAGGGTGGAGGAGGTTACAGAGATGGGTGATGGGGGTGTAGGAGGTTACAGAGATGGGTGTTGAGGGTGGAGGAGGTTACAGAGATTGGTGTTGGGGGTGGAGGAGGTTACAGAGATGGGTGTTGGGGGTGGAGGAGGTTACAGAGATGGGTGTTGAGGGTGGCGGAGGTTACAGAGACGGGTGTTGAGGGTGGAGGAGGTTACAGAGATTGGTGTTGGGGGTGGAGGAGGTTACAGAGATGGGGTTGGGGGTGGAGGAGGTTACAGAGATTGGTGTTGGGGGTGGAGGAGGTTACAGAGACGGGTGTTGAGGGTGGAGGAGGTTACAGAGATGGGTGTTGAGGGTGGAGGAGGTTACAGAGATGGGTGTTGAGGGTGGAGGAGGTTACAGAGATTGGTGTTGGGGGTGGAGGAGGTTACAGAGATGGGGTTGGGGGTGGAGGAGGTTACAGAGATGGGTGTTGAGGGTGGAGGAGGTTACAGAGATGGGGTTGGGGGTGGAGGAGGTTACAGAGATGGGTGTTGAGGGTGGAGGAGGTTACAGAGATAGGTGTTGGGGGTGGAGGAGGTTACAGAGATGGGTGTTGGGGGTGGAGGAGGTTACAGAGATGGGTGTTGAGGGTGGAGGAGGTTACAGAGACGGGGTTGGGGGTGGAGGAGGTTACAGAGATGGGTGTTGAGGGTGGAGGAGGTTACAGAGACGGGGTTGGTGGTGGAGGAGGTTACAGAGATGGGTGTTGAGGGTGGAGGAGGTTACAGAGATGGGGGTTGGGGGTGGAGGAGGTTACAGAGACGCGGGTTGGTGGTGGAGGAGGTTACAGAGATGGGTGTTGAGGGTGGAGGAGGTTACAGAGATGGGTGTTGAGGGTGGAGGAGGTTACAGAGATGGGTGTTGAGGGTGGTGGAGGTTACAGAGATGGGTGTTGAGGGTGGAGGAGGTTACAGAGACGGGGTTGAGGGTGGAGGAGGTTACAGAGATGGGTGTTGGGGGTGGAGGAGGTTACAGAGATGGGTGTTGAGGGTGGAGGAGGTTACAGAGATGGGTGTTGGGGGTGTAGGAGGTTACAGAGATGGGTGTTGGGGGTGGAGGAGGTTACAGAGATGGGTGTTGGGGGTGGAGGAGGTTACAGAGATGGGTGATGGGGGTGGAGGAGGTTACAGAGATGGGTGTTGGGGGTGGAGGAGGTTACAGAGATGGGTGTTGAGGGTGGAGGAGGTTACAGAGATGGGTGTTGAGGGTGGAGGAGGTTACAGAGACGGGGTTGGGGGTGGAGGAGGTTACAGAGACGGGTGTTGGGGGTGGAGGAGGTTACAGAGACGGGTGTTGGGGGTGGAGGAGGTTACAGAGATGGGTGTTGAGTGTGGAGGAGGTTACAGAGATGGGTGTTGAGGGTGGAGGAGGTTACAGAGATGGGTGTTGAGGGTGGAGGAGGTTACAGAGATGGGTGTTGAGGGTGGAGGAGGTTACAGAGATGGGTGTTGAGGGTGGAGGAGGTTACAGAGATGGGTGTTGGGGGTGTAGGAGGTTACAGAGATGGGTGTTGGGGGTGGAGGAGGTTACAGAGATGGGTGTTGAGGGTGGAGGAGGTTACAGAGACGGGGTTGAGGGTGAAGGAGGTTACAGAGATGGGTGTTGAGGGTGGAGGAGGTTACAGAGATGGGTGATGGGGGTGGAGGAGGTTACAGAGATGGGTGTTGAGGGTGGAGGAGGTTACAGAGATGGGTGTTGGGGGTGGAGGAGGTTACAGAGACGGGGTTGGGGTGGAGGAGGTTACAGAGATGGGTGTTGAGGGTGGAGGAGGTTACAGAGACGGGGTTGGGGGTGGAGGAGGTTACAGAGATGGGTGTTGAGGGTGGAGGAGGTTACAGAGATGGGTGTTGAGGGTGGAGGAAGTTACAGAGACGGGTGTTGAGTGTGGAGGAGGTTACAGAGATGGGTGTTGAGGGTGGAGGAGGTTACAGAGACGGGGTTGGGGGTGGAGGAGGTTACAGAGACGGGTGTTGAGGGTGGAGGAGGTTACAGAGACGGGGTTGGGGGTGGAGGAGGTTACAGAGATGGGTGTTGAGGGTGCAGGAGGTTACAGAGATGGGTGTTGGGGGCGGAGGAGGTTACAGAGATGGGTGTTGAGGGTGGAGGAGGTTACAGAGACGGGGTTGGGGGTGGAGGAGGTTACAGAGATGGGTGTTGAGGGTGGAGGAGGTTACAGAGATGGGTGTTGAGGGTGGAGGAGGTTACAGAGACGGGGTTGAGGGTGGAGGAGGTTACAGAGACGGGGTTGGGGGTGGAGGAGTTTACAGAGACGGGGGATGGGGGTGGAGGAGGTTACAGAGATGGGTATTGAGGGTGGAGGAGGTTACAGAGACGGGGTTGGGGGTGGAGGAGGTTACAGAGACGGGGTTGGGGGTGGAGGAGGTTACAGACATTGAGGGTGGAGGAGGTTACAGAGATTGAGGGTGGAGGAGGTTACAGAGATTGAGGGTGGAGGAGGTTACAGAGACGGGGTTGGGGGTGGAGGAGGTTACAGAGATGGGTGTTGAGGGTGGAGGAGGTTACAGAGATTGAGGGTGGAGGAGGTTACAGAGATTGAGGGTGAAGGAGGTTACAGAGATTGAGGGTGGAGGAGGTTACAGAGACGGGGTTGGGGGTGGAGGAGGTTACAGAGATGGGTGTTGAGGGTGGAGGAGGTTACAGAGATTGAGGGTGGAGGAGGTTACAGAGATTGAGGGTGGAGGAGGTTACAGAGATTGAGGGTGGAGGAGGTTACAGAGACGGGGTTGGGGGTGGAGGAGGTTACAGAGACGCGGTTGGGGGTGGAGGAGGTTACAGAGATGGGTGTTGGGGGTGGAGGAGGTTACAGAGACGGGTGTTGAGGGTGGAGGAGGTTACAGAGATGGGTGATGGGGGTGTAGGAGGTTACAGAGATGGTTGTTGAGGGTGGAGGAGGTTACAGAGACGGGGTTGAGAGTGGAGGAGGTTACAGAGATGGGTGTTGGGGGTGGAGGAGGTTACAGAGATGGGTGTTGAGGGTGGCGGAGGTTACAGAGACGGGTGTTGAGGGTGGAGGAGGTTACAGAGATTGGTGTTGGGGGTGGAGGAGGTTACAGAGATGGGGTTGGGGGTGGAGGAGGTTACAGAGATTGGTGTTGGGGGTGGAGGAGGTTACAGAGATGGGGTTGGGGGTGGAGGAGGTTACAGAGATGGGTGTTGAGGGTGGAGGAGGTTACAGAGATGGGTGTTGAGGGTGGAGGAGGTTACAGAGACGGGTGTTGAGGGTGGAGGAGGTTACAGAGATGGGGTTGGGGGTGGAGGAGGTTACAGAGATGGGTGTTGAGGGTGGAGGAGGTTACAGAGATGGGTGTTGAGGGTGGAGGAGGTTACAGAGATGGGTGATGGGGGTGTAGGAGGTTACAGAGATGGGTGTTGGGGGTGGAGGAGGTTACAGAGATGGGGTTGGGGGTGGAGGAGGTTACAGAGATGGGTGTTGAGGGTGGAGGAGGTTACAGAGATGCGGTTGGGGGTGGAGGAGGTTACAGAGATGGGTGTTGAGGGTGGAGGAGGTTACAGAGATGGGTGTTGGGGGTGGAGGAGGTTACAGAGATGGGTGTTGGGGGTGGAGGAGGTTACAGAGATGGGTGTTGGGGGTGGAGGAGGTTACAGAGATGGGTGTTGAGGGTGGAGGAGCTTACAGAGACGGGGTTGGGGGTGGAGGAGGTTACAGAGATGGGTGTTGAGGGTGGAGGAGGTTACAGAGACGGGGTTGGTGGTGGAGGAGGTTACAGAGATGGGGGTTGGGGGTGGAGGAGGTTACAGAGATGGGGGTTGGGGGTGGGGGAGGTTACTGAGACGCGGGTTGGGGGTGGAGGAGGTTACAGAGATGGGTGTTGAGGGTGGAGGAGGTTACAGAGATGGGTGTTGAGGGTGGAGGAGGTTACAGAGATGGGTGTTGAGGGTGGTGGAGGTTACAGAGATGGGTGTTGAGGGTGGAGGAGGTTACAGAGACGGGGTTGAGGGTGGAGGAGGTTACAGAGATGGGTGTTGGGGGTGGAGGAGGTTACAGAGATGGGTGTTGAGGGTGGAGGAGGTTACAGAGATGGGTGTTGGGGGTGTAGGAGGTTACAGAGATGGGTGTTGGGGGTGGAGGAGGTTACAGAGATGGGTGTTGAGGGTGGAGGAGGTTACAGAGATGGGGGTTGGGGGTGGAGGAGGTTACAGAGATGGGTGTTGAGGGTGGAGGAGGTTACAGAGATGGGTGATGGGGGTGTAGGAGGTTACAGAGATGGGTGTTGAGGGTGGAGGAGGTTACAGAGATTGGTGTTGGGGGTGGAGGAGGTTACAGAGATGGGTGTTGGGGGTGGAGGAGGTTACAGAGATGGGTGTTGAGGGTGGCGGAGGTTACAGAGACGGGTGTTGAGGGTGGAGGAGGTTACAGAGATTGGTGTTGGGGGTGGAGGAGGTTACAGAGATGGGGTTGGGGGTGGAGGAGGTTACAGAGATTGGTGTTGGGGGTGGAGGAGGTTACAGAGATGGGGTTGGGGGTGGAGGAGGTTACAGAGACGGGTGTTGAGGGTGGAGGAGGTTACAGAGATGGGTGTTGAGGGTGGAGGAGGTTACAGAGATGGGTGTTGAGGGTGGAGGAGGTTACAGAGATGGGTGTTGGGGGTGGAGGAGGTTACAGAGATGGGGTTGGGGGTGGAGGAGGTTACAGAGATGGGTGTTGAGGGTGGAGGAGGTTACAGAGATGGGGTTGGGGGTGGAGGAGGTTACAGAGATGGGTGTTGAGGGTGGAGGAGGTTACAGAGATAGGTGTTGGGGGTGGAGGAGGTTACAGAGATGGGTGTTGGGGGTGGAGGAGGTTACAGAGATGGGTGTTGAGGGTGGAGGAGGTTACAGAGACGGGGTTGGGGGTGGAGGAGGTTACAGAGATGGGTGTTGAGGGTGGAGGAGGTTACAGAGACGGGGTTGGTGGTGGAGGAGGTTACAGAGATGGGTGTTGAGGGTGGAGGAGGTTACAGAGATGGGGGTTGGGGGTGGAGGAGGTTACAGAGACGCGGGTTGGTGGTGGAGGAGGTTACAGAGATGGGTGTTGAGGGTGGAGGAGGTTACAGAGATGGGTGTTGAGGGTGGAGGAGGTTACAGAGATGGGTGTTGAGGGTGGTGGAGGTTACAGAGATGGGTGTTGAGGGTGGAGGAGGTTACAGAGACGGGGTTGAGGGTGGAGGAGGTTACAGAGATGGGTGTTGGGGGTGGAGGAGGTTACAGAGATGGGTGTTGAGGGTGGAGGAGGTTGCAGAGATGGGTGTTGGGGGTGTAGGAGGTTACAGAGATGGGTGTTGGGGGTGGAGGAGGTTACAGAGATGGGTGTTGGGGGTGGAGGAGGTTACAGAGATGGGTGATGGGGGTGGAGGAGGTTACAGAGACGGGGTTGGGGTGGAGGAGGTTACAGAGATGGGTGTTGGGGGTGGAGGAGGTTACAGAGATGGGTGATGGGGGTGGAGGAGGTTACAGAGACGGGGTTGGGGGTGGAGGAGGTTACAGAGATGGGTGTTGAGGGTGGAGGAGGTTACAGAGATGGGTGTTGGGGGTGGAGGAGGTTACAGAGATGGGTGTTGAGGGTGGAGGAGGTTACAGAGATGGGTGTTGGGGGTGGAGGAGGTTACAGAGATGGGTGTTGGGGGTGGAGGAGGTTACAGAGATGGGTGATGGGGGTGGAGGAGGTTACAGAGACGGGGTTGAGGGTGGAGGCAGTGGGAGGTGTTTGAGTGTAGTGTTGAGGTACAGTCACTGATGACGTGTCAGACATTGTGAGAGAAACGATCAGACTGTGTCTGTTTTCGACATTGATTAATCTCTCTCTCCTTCTCCTTGTCAATCTCTACCCCCCCCAACCTTATCTCTCCTACCCTCTGCCCCTACTCTCTCCCCTTTTCCTCTGCCCCCTCCCTTTTCCCTCTCTTTTCCCTTCTCTTGCCCTCTCTCCCCATCACTCTCTGCCCCTCTCTTTCTTTCCCCCCCACTCTGAGTCTGCCTCTCTCACCCCTTTTCTCTCCCCATCTCCATCTTTCCCTCTCTCTCTTCCCAATCCCCTCTCTCTAATCTCCCCCTCCCATTCTTCTCTCTCTCCCTACCCCATTTCCCTCTCTTTCTCTCTGCCCCCGCTCTCTCTCTCTCCTCCCATTCACTCTCATCCCCCTCCCTCTCCTCCTTCACTCTTTCTCTGTCTCCCTTCTCTCTCCCTCCCCCTCCCTCCCCCTCCCTCTCTCTCCCTCTCTCTCTTCCCAATCCCCTCTCTCTCCCTTCTCTCTCTCTCCCCCTCCCTCCCCCTCCCTCTCTCTCTTCCCAATCCCCTCTCTCTCCCTTCTCTCTCTCTCCCCCTCCCTCCCCCTCCCTCTCTCTCTTCCCAATCCCCTCTCTCTCCCTTTTCTCTCTCTCCCTCCCTCTCTCTCCCTATCCACTTCTCTGTCGCTCTCTCTTCCTCCTCCTCTCTCTCCCCCTCCCTCCCTCTCTCTCTCCCTATCCACTTTTCTCACTCTCTCCCTACCCCCTCTCTCTCCCTCTTCCTCCTCCTCTCTCTCCCTCCTCTCCTTCCGCCATCTTTCTCCTCCCTCTCGTTTTCACGCTCCCTCTCTCTCACCCTCTGTTCTCCTGCTGGTTGAGCAGCATTATTTCTGTGATGCCTGGAATACCTTTGATGCGTTGATTGTGGTTGGGAGTGTGATGGACATCGCTGTGACTGAGATCAACGTGAGTAACCCGTCAGATTAACCTGGGATTAACGTGAATAACCCGTCAGATTAACCTGGGATTAACCTGAGTAACCTATCAGATTAACCTGGGATTAACCTGAGTAACCCGTCAGATTAACCTGGGATTAACCTGAGTAACCCGTCAGATTAACCTGGGATTAACCTGAGTAACCCGTCAGATTAACCTGAGATCAACGTGAGTAACCCGTCAGATTAACCTGGGATTAACCTGAGTAACCCGTCAGATTAACCTGGGATTAACCTGAGTAACCTCTCAGATTAACCTGGGATTAACCTGAGTAACCCGTCAGATTAACCTGGGATTAACCTGAGTAACCCGTCAGATTAACCTGGGATTAACCTGAGTAACCCGTCAGATTAACCTGGGATTAACCTGAGTAACCCGTCAGATTAACCTGAGATCAACGTGAGTAACCCGTCAGATTAACCTGGGATTAACCTGAGTAACCCGTCAGATTAACCTGGGATTAACTTGAGTAACCCGTCAGATTAACCTGGGATTAACCTGAGTAACCCGTCAGATTAACCTGAGATCAACGTGAGTAACCCGTCAGATTAACCTGAGATTAACATGAGTAACCTGTCAGATTAACATGGGATTAACCTGAGTAACCCGTCAGATTAACCTGGGATTAACCTGAGTAACCCGTCAGATTAACCTGAGATCAACGTGAGTAACCCGTCAGATTAACCTGGGATTAACCTGAGTATCCCGTCAGATTAACCTGGGATTAACCTGAGTAACCCGTCAGATTAACCTGGGATTAACCTGAGTAACCCGTCAGATTAACCTGAGATCAACGTGAGTAACCCGTCAGATTAACTTGGGATTAACCTGAGTACCCTGTCAGATTAACCTGGGATTAACCTGAGTAACCCGTCAGATTAACCTGAGATCAACGTGAGTAACCCATCAGGTTAACCTGGGATTAACCTGAGTATCCCGTCAGATTAACCTGGGATTAACCTGAGTATCCCGTCAGATTAACCTGAGATTAACGTGAGTAACCCGTCAGATTAAACTGGGATTAACGTGAGTAACCCTTCAGATTAACCTGAGATCAACGTGAGTAACATCAGGTTAACCCGGGATCAACGTGAGTAACCCGTCAGATTAACCTGAGATCAAGATGAGTAACCCCTCAAATTAAACAGACATTAACGTGAGTAACCCATCAGATTAACCTGAGAATAACGTGAGTAACCTGGGATTAACGTGAGTAACCCGTCAGATTAATTTGGGATTAACGTGAGTAACCCGTCAGATAAACCTGGGATTAACCTGAGTAACCCGTCAGATTAACCTGAGATTAATGTGAGTAACCTGTCAGATTAACCTGGGATTAACGTGAGTAACCCGTCAGATTAACCTGGGATTAACATGAGTAACCCGTCAGATTAACCTGAGATTAATGTGAGTAACCTGTCAGATTAACCTGGGATTAACGTGAGTAACCTGTCAGATTAACCTGAGATTAACATGAGTAACCCGTCAGAATTACCTGGGATTAACGTGAGTAACCCGTCAGATTAATTTGGGATTAACCTGAGTATCCCGTCAGATTAACCTGGGATTAACCTGAGTAACCCGTCAGATTAACCTGGGATTAACCTGAGTAACCCGTCAGATTAACCTGAGATCAACGTGAGTAACCCGTCAGATTAACTTGGGATTAACCTGAGTACCCTGTCAGATTAACCTGGGATTAACCTGAGTAACCCGTCAGATTAACCTGAGATCAACGTGAGTAACCCATCAGGTTAACCTGGGATTAACCTGAGTATCCCGTCAGATTAACCTGGGATTAACCTGAGTATCCCGTCAGATTAACCTGAGATTAACGTGAGTAACCCGTCAGATTAAACTGGGATTAACGTGAGTAACCCTTCAGATTAACCTGAGATCAACGTGAGTAACATCAGGTTAACCCGGGATCAACGTGAGTAACCCGTCAGATTAACCTGAGATCAAGATGAGTAACCCCTCAAATTAAACAGACATTAACGTGAGTAACCCATCAGATTAACCTGAGAATAACGTGAGTAACCTGGGATTAACGTGAGTAACCCGTCAGATTAATTTGGGATTAACGTGAGTAACCCGTCAGATAAACCTGGGATTAACCTGAGTAACCCGTCAGATTAACCTGAGATTAATGTGAGTAACCTGTCAGATTAACCTGGGATTAACGTGAGTAACCCGTCAGATTAACCTGGGATTAACATGAGTAACCCGTCAGATTAACCTGAGATTAATGTGAGTAACCTGTCAGATTAACCTGGGATTAACGTGAGTAACCTGTCAGATTAACCTGAGATTAACATGAGTAACCCGTCAGAATTACCTGGGATTAACGTGAGTAACCCGTCAGATTAATTTGGGATTAACGTGAGTAACCCGTCAGATAAACCTGGGATTAACATGAGTAACCCGTCATATTAACCTGAGATTAATGTGAGTAACCTGTCAGATTAACCTGGGATTAACGTGAGTAACCCGTCAGATTAACCTGGGATTAACATGAGTAACCCGTCAGATTAACCTGAGATTAATGTGAGTAACCTGTCAGATTAACCTGAGATTAACGTGAGTAACCCGTCAGATTAACTTGAGATTAATGTGAGTAACCTGTCAGATTAACCTGGGATTAACGTGAGTAACCTGTCAGATTAAATTGGGATTAACCTGAGTAACCTGTCAGATTAAATTGGGATTAACATGAGAATAACGTGAGTAACCTGTCAGATTAACCTGAGATTAACGTGAGTAACCCATCAGATTAACCTGAGATTAACGTGAGTAACCCGTCAGATTAACCTGGGATTTACATGAGTAACCCTTCAGATTAACCTGAGATTAATGTGAGTAACCCGTCAGATTAACCTGGGATTAACGTGAGTAACCCATCAGATTAACCTGAGATTAACATAAGTAACCCGTCAGATTAACGTGAGTAATCTGTAATATTAATTTGAGATTAATGTGAGTAGCCTGTCAGATTAACCTGAGATTAACGTGAGTAACCTGTCAGATTAACCTGAGATTAATGTGAGTAACCCGTCAGATTAACCTGGGATTAACGTGAGTAAACCATCAGATTAACCTGAGATTAACGTGAATAACCCGTCAGATTAAACTGGGATTAACATGAGTAACCCATCAGATTAACCTGAGATCAACGTGAGTAACCCGTCAGATTAACCTGAGATTAATGTGAGTAACCCGTCTGAATAAACTGGGATTAACGTGAGTAACCCGTCAGATTAACCATGAGATTAATGTGAGTAACCCGTCAGATTAACCTGAGATTAACATAAGTAACCCGTCAGATTAACGTGAGTAATCTGTAATATTAACCTGAGATTAATGTGAGTAACCCGTCAGATTAACCTGAGATTAACGTAAGTAACCCGTCAGATTAACGTGAGTAATCTGTAATATTAACCTGAGATTAACGTGAGTAACCCATCAGATTAACCTGGGATTAACATGAGTAACCTGTCAGATTAACCTGGGATTAACGTGAGTAACCCGTCAGATTAACCTGGGATTAACGTGAGTAACCCGTCAGATTAAACTGGGATTAATGTGAGTAACCCGTCAGATTAACCTGAGATTAACGTGAGTAACCCGTCAGATTAACCTGAGATTAACGTGAGTAACCTGTCAGATTAACCTGAGATTAATGTGAGTAGCCTCTCAGATTAACCTGAGATCAACGTGAGTAACCTGTCAGATTAACCTGAGATTAACGTGAGTAACTCGTCAGATTAACCTGAGATTAATGTGAGTAACCTGTCAGATTAACCTGAGATTAACGTGAGTAACTCGTCAGATTAACCTGAGATTAATGTGAGTAACCTGTCAGATTAACCTGAGATTAACGTGAGTAACCCGTCAGATTAACCTGAGATTAACGTGAGTAAACCAAGAGGTTCAGGATTGTTTTGGAAGCAGATTCTCCAGGCGAGAATTCCTCATCTATCCAGTCAGACCGCGGATATCCCAATCTCTGAAGCTGACCCTAATTCTGAAATCCTCCCCTGACTGTCCTTAAACCCCTCGATTAGATTCCAGTCTGTAACTCACTCCCGGGTATCTGTTATTCTACATATAAACCCCCCCGAACCCCTCGATTAGATTCCAGTCTGTAACTCACTCCCGGGTATCTGTTATTCTATATATAAACCACCCCGAACCCCTCGATTAGATTCCAGTCTGTAACTCACTCCCGGGTATCTGTTATTCTACATATAAACCCCCCCGAACCCCTCGATTAGATTCCAGTCTGTAACTCACTCCCGGGTATCTGTTATTCTATATATAAACCACCCCGAACCCCTCGATTAGATTCCAGTCTGTAACTCACTCCCGGGTATCTGTTATTCTATATATAAACCACCCCGAACCCCTCGATTAGATTCCAGTCTGTAACTCATGCCCGGGTATCTGTTATTCTATATATAAACCACCCCGAACCCCTCGATTCGATTCCAATCTGTAACTCTCTCCTGGGGTGTCTGTTATTCTATATATAAACCCCCTCCGAACCCCTCGATTAGATTCCAGTCTGTAACTCACTCCCGGGTATCTGTTATTCTATATATAAACACCCGAGCCCCTCGATTAGATTCCAGTCTGTAACTCGCCGCCGGGTATCTGTTATTCTATATATAAACCACCCCGAACCCCTCGATTAGATTCCAGCCTGTAACTCACTCCCGGTTATCTGTTATTCTATATATAAACCCCCCCGAACCCCTCGATTAGATTGAAGTCTGTAACTCACTCCCGGGTATCTGTTATTCTATATATAAACCCCCCGAACCCCTCGATTATATTCCCGTCTGTAACTCACTCCCGGGTATCTGTTATTCTATATATAAAGCCCCCCGAACCCCTCGATTAGATTCCAGTCTGTACCTCACTCCCGGGTATCTGTTATTCTATATATAAACACTCCCTGAGCCCCTCGATTAGATTCCAGTGTGTAACTCACTCCCGGGTATCTGTTATTCTATATATAAACCATCCCGAACCCCTCGATTGGATTCCAGTGTGTAACTCACTCCCGGGTATCTATTATTCTATATATAAAGCGCTCTGAACCCCTCGATTAGATTCCAGTCTGTAACTCACTCCCGGGTATGTTATTCTGTATATAAACCACCCTAACACCTCGATTAGATTCCAGTCTGTAACTCATTCCCGGGTATCTGTTATTCTATATATAAACCACCCGAACCCCTTGATAAGATTCCAGTCTGTAACTCACTCCCAGGTATCTGTTATTCTATATATAAACCACCCCGAACCCCTCGATTAGATTCCAGTGTGTAACTCACTCCCGGGTATCTATTATTCTATATATAAAGCGCTCTGAACCCCTCCATTAGATTCCAGACTGTAACTCACTCCCGGGTATGTTATTCTGTATATAAACCACCCTAACACCTCGATTAGATTCCAGTCTCTAACTCATTCCCGGGTATCTGTTATTCTATATATAAACCCCCCAAACCCCTCGATAAGATTCTAGTCTGTAACTCACTCCCGGGTATCTGTTATTCTATATATAAACCACCCCGAACCCCTCGATTAGATTCCAGTCTGTAACTCACTCCCAGGTATCTGTTATTCTATATATAAACCAACCCGAATGCCTCGATTACATTCCAGACTGTAACTCACTCCCGGGTATCTGTTATTCTATATATAAACCACCCCGAACACCTTGATTAGATTCCAGTCTGTAACTCACTCCCAGTTATCTGTTATTCTATATATAAACCCCCCCGAACCCCTCGATTAGATTCCAGTCTGTACCTCACTCCCGGGTATCTGTTATTCTATATATAAACATTCCCTGAGCCCCTCAATTAGATTCCAGTGTGTAACTCACTCCCGGGTATCTGTTATTCTATATATAAACCATCCCGAACCCCTCGATTGGATTCCAGTGTGTAACTCACTCCCGGGTATCTGTTATTCTATATATAAACCATCCCGAACCCCTCGATTGGATTCCAGTCTGTAACTCACTCCCAGGTATCTGTTATTCTATATATAAACCAACCCGAATGCCTCGATTACATTCCAGACTGTAACTCACTCCCGGGTATCTGTTATTCTATATATAAACCACCTCGAACACCTCAATTAGATTCCAGTCTGTAACTCACTCCCGGGTATGTTATTCTGTATATAAACCACCCTAACACCTCGATTAGATTCCAGTCTGTAACTCATTCCCGGGTATCTGTTATTCTATATATAAACCACCCGAACCCCTTGATAAGATTCCAGTCTGTAACTCACTCCCAGGTATCTGTTATTCTATATATAAACCCCCCCGAACCCCTCGATTAGATTCCAGTCTGTAACTCACTCCCAGGTGTCTGTTATTCTATATATAAACCAACCCGAATGCCTCGATTACATTCCAGACTGTAACTCACTCCCGGGTATCTGTTATTCTATATATAAACCACCTCGAACACCTCAATTAGATTCCAGTCTGTAACTCACTCCCGGGTATCTGTTATTCAATATATAAACCACCCCGAACACCTCGATTAGATTCCAGTCTGTAATACACTCCCGGCTGTCTGTTATTCTATATATAAAGCGCTCTGAACCCCTCGATTAGATTCCAGTCTGTAACTCACTTCCGGGTATGTTATTCTGTATATAAACCATCCCTAATCCCTCGATTAGATTCTAGTCTGTAACTCACTCCCTGGTATGTTATTCTGTATATAAACCCCCCCCCAAACCCCTCGATTAGATTCCAGTCTGTAACTCACTCCAGGGTATGTTATTCTATATATAAACCCCCCCGACCCCCGCAATTAGATTCCAGTCTGTAACTCACTCCCGGGTATCTGTTATGCTCTATATAAACCACCCGAACACCTCGATTAGATTCCAATCTGTAACTCACTCCCGGGTATCTGTTATTCTATATATAAACCACGCGAACCCCTTGATAAGATTCCAGTCTGTAACTTACTCCCAGGTATCTGTTATTCTATATATAAACCAACCCGAACCCCTCGATTAGATTCCAGTCTGTAACTCATTCCCGGGTATCTGTTACTCTATATATAAACCACCCGAACCCCTTGATAAGATTCCAGTCTGTAACTTACTCCCGGGTATCTGTTATTCTATATATAAACCCACCCCCGAACCCCTCGATTAGATTCCAGTCAGTAACTCACTCCCAGGTAGCTGTTATTCTATATATAAACCAACCCGAACCCCTCGATTAGATTCCAGTCTGTAACTCACTCCTGGGTATCTGTTATTATATTTTTCAACCACCCCCCCAAACCCCTCGATTAGATTCCAGTCTGTAACTCACTCCCGGGTATCTGTTATTCTATATATAAACCCCCTGAACTCCTCGATTAGATTCCAGTCTGTAACTCACTCCATGGTATCTGTTATTCTATATATAAACCCCCCGAACCCCTCGATTAGATTCCAGCCTGTAACTCACTCCCGGGTATCTGTTATTCTATATATAAAGCCCCCCGAACCCCTTGATTAGATTCCAGTCTGTAAGTCACACCTGGATATCTGTTATTCTATATATAAACCCCCCCCGAACCCCTCGATTAGATTCCAGTCTGTAACTCACTCCCGGGTATCTATTATTCTATATATAAACCACGCGAACCCCATGATAAGATTCCAGTCTGTAACTTACTCCTAGGTATCTGTTATTCTATATATAAACCAACCCGAACCCCTCGATTAGATTCCAGTCTGTAACTCACTCCTGGGTATCTGTTATTCTATATATAAACCACCCCGAACCCCTCGATTAGATTCCAGTCTGTAACTCACTCCCAGGTATCTGTTATTCTATATAGAAACCAACCCGAATGCCTCGATTACATTCCAGTCTGTAACTCACTCCCGGGTATCTGTTATTCTATATATAAACCACCCCGAACACCTCGATTAGATTCCAGTCTGTAACTCACTCCCGGGTATCTGTTATTCAATATATAAACCACCCCGAACACCTCGATTAGATTCCAGTCTGTAACTCATTCCCGGGTATCTGTTATTCTATATATAAACCACCCGAACCCCTTGATAAGATTCCAGTCTGTAACTTACTCCCGGGTATCTGTTATTCTATATATAAACCCACCCCCGAACCCCTCGATTAGATTCCAGTCAGTAACTCACTCCCAGGTATGTTATTCTGTATATAAACCCCCCCCAAACCCCTCGATTAGATTCCAGTCTGTAACTCACTCCCGGGTATCTGTTATTCTATATATAAACCCCCCCGACCCCCGCAATTAGATTCCAGTCTGTAACTCACTCCCGGGTATCTGTTATGCTCTATATAAACCACCCGAACACCTCGATTAGATTCCAATCTGTAACTCACTCCCGGGTATCTGTTATTCTATATATAAACCACGCGAACCCCTTGATAAGATTCCAGTCTGTAACTTACTCCCAGATATCTGTTATTCTATATATAAACCAACCCGAACCCCTCGATTAGATTCCAGTCTGTAACTCACTCCTGGGTATCTGTTATTATATTTTTCAACCACCCCCCAAACCCCTCGATTAGATACCAGTCTGTAACTCACTCCCGGGTATCTGTTATTCTATATATAAACCCTCTGAACTCCTCGATTAGATTCCAGTCTGTAACTCACTCCATGGTATCTGTTATTCTATATATAAACCCCCTGGACCGCTCGATTAGATTCCAGTCTGTAACTCACTCCCGGGTATCTGTTATGCTCTATATAAACCACCCAAACACCTCGATTAGATTCCAGTCTGTAACTCATTCCCGGGTATCTGTTATTCTATATATAAACCCACCCCCTAACCCCTCGATTAGATTCCAGTCTGTAACTCACTCCCAGGTATCTGTTATTCTATATATAAACCAACCCGAACCCCTCGATTAGATTCCAGTCTGTAACTCACTCCTGGGTATCTGTTATTATATTTTTCAACCACCCCCCAAACCCCTCGATTAGATTCCAGTCTGTAACTCACTCCCGGGTATGTTATTCTGTATATAAACCATCCCTAATCCCTCGATTAGATTCTAGTCTGTAACTCACTCCCTGGTATGTTATTCTGTATATAAACCTGCCCCAAACCCCTCGATTAGATTCCAGTCTGTAACTCACTCCCGGGTATCTGTTATTCTATATATAAACCCCCCCGACCCCCGCAATTAGATTCCAGTCTGTAACTCACTCCCGGGAATCTGTTATGCTCTATATAAACCACCCGAACACCTCGATTAGATTCCAGTCTGTAACTTATTCCCGGGTATCTGTTATTCTATATATAAACCACCCCGAACCCCTCGATTAGATTCCAGTCTGTAACTCACTCCCGGGTATCTGTTATTCTATATATAAACCCTCTGAACTCCTCGATTAGATTCCAGTCTGTAACTCACTCCATGGTATCTGTTATTCTATATATAAACCCCCTGGACCCCTCGATTAGATTCCAGTCTGTAACTCACTCCCGGGTATCTGTTATGCTCTATATAAACCACCCAAACACCTCGATTAGATTCCAGTCTGTAACTCATTCCCGGGTATCTGTTATTCTATATATAAACCACCCGAACCCCTTGATAAGATTCCAGTCTGTATCTCACTCCCGGGTATCTGTTATTCTATATATAAACCCCCCCGAACCCCTCGATTAGATTCCAGCCTGTAACTCACTCCCGGGTATCTGTTATTCTATATATAAACCCCCCCGAACCCCTTGATTAGATTCCAGTCTGTAAGTCACACCTGGGTATCTGTTATTCTATATATAAACCCCCCCCGAACCCCTCGATTAGATTCCAGTCTGTAACTCACTCCTGGGTATCTATTATTCTATATATAAACCACGCGAACCCCTTGATAAGATTCCAGTCTGTAACTTACTCCTAGGTATCTGTTATTCTATATATAAACCAACCCGATCCCCTCGATTGGATTCCAGTCTGTAACTCACTCCCGGGTATCTGTTATTCTATATATAAACCCTCTGAACTCCTCGATTAGATTCCAGTCTGTAACTCACTCCATGGTATCTGTTATTCTATATATAAACCCCCTGGACCCCTCGATTAGATTCCAGTCTGTAACTCACTCCCGGGTATCTGTTATTCAATATATAAACCACCCCGAACACCTTGATTAGATTCCAGTCTGTAACTCACTCCCAGTTATCTGTTATTCTATATATAAACCCCCCCGAACCCCTCGATTAGATTCCAGTCTGTAACTCACTCCCGGCTGTCTGTTATTCTATATATAAAGCGCTCTGAACCCCTCGATTAGATTCCAGTCTGTAACTCACTCCCGGGTATGTTATTCTGTATATAAACCATCCCTAATCCCTCGATTAGATTCTAGTCTGTAACTCACTCCCTGGTATGTTATTCTGTATATAAACCCGCCCCAAACCCCTCGATTAGATTCCAGTCTGTAACTCACTCCCGGGTATCTGTTATTCTATATATAAACCCCCCCGACCCCCGCAATTAGATTCCAGTCTGTAACTCACTCCCGGGAATCTGTTATGCTCTATATAAACCACCCGAACACCTCGATTAGATTCCAGTCTGTAACTCATTCCCGGGTATCTGTTATTCTATATATAACCATGCGAACCCCTTGATAAGATTCCAGTCTGTAACTTACTCCCAGGTATCTGTTATTCTATATATAAACCAACCCGAACCCCTCGATTAGATTCCAGTCTGTAACTCACTCCTGGGTATCTGTTATTATATTTTTCAACCACCCCCCAAACCCCTCGATTAGATTCCAGTCTGTAACTCACTCCCGGGTATCTGTTATTCTATATATAAACCCTCTGAACTCCTCGATTAGATTCCAGTCTGTAACTCACTCCATGGTATCTGTTATTCTATATATAAACCCCCTGGACCCCTCGATTAGATTCCAGTCTGTAACTCACTCCCGGGTATCTGTTATGCTCTATATAAACCACCCAAACACCTCGATTAGATTTCAGTCTGTAACTCATTCCCGGGTATCTGTTATTCTATATATAAACCACCCGAACCCCTTGATTAGATTCCAGTCTGTAACTCACTCCCGGGTATCTGTTATTCTATATATAAACCCCCCCCGAACCCCTTGATTAGATTCCAGTCTGTAAGTCACACCTGGGTATCTGTTATTCTATATATAAACCAACCCGAACCCCTCGATTAGATTCCAGTCTGTAACTCACTCCCGGGTATCTGTTATTCTATATATAAACCAATCCGAACCCCTCGATTAGATTCCAGTCTGTAACTCACTCCCGGGTATCTGTTATTCTATATATAAACCAACCCGAACCCCTCGATTAGATTCCAGTCTGTAACTCACTCCTGGGGTGTCTGTCATTCTGTCCATCCATTCAGTGCTTCTTGTAAAGTGCATGTCTTGCTAACGCTGTCTGTTGTCTTCCATTCCTGGCTCATTCATCCATCCGGCGTTCACCCTCATCATCACCCTCGTCGTGTACTCCTCGCCACCTCGTTTCCGGAACCTTCCATCACTCCTGTTTCACCGCACTGTGCTGTCCCAGAACGGTGGACATCTGGGTGAGGTAAGGTGTTGTTGGCGTTCACCCCAGCGCCTGTTTCCGGGGGTATCTCACACACAGCCTGACCCGTAAAGGACGATCGAGGGCTCTTATCTCTCCGGCCACTCCCGCCGCCTCAGGACAGGTCCAAGCTGCCCCACGGCCGGCCACGGGGCTGTTTCATTTCGGAGATGCAGTCGCTGCAGTCAGTGTCGGAGGGGCGGCAGCCATATCTGCACACAGCAAGATCCCACAAGCCGCGATGCGATCATGCTGAGGGACGAAAGGGGTTCCCAGGACACCCGTGGGGACTTGAATCACATACCCCATCCCTACCCCCCCACCGTTACCACCGAATAAACCCTCGCCACAGCTTCCTCCTACAGCCTAACCCTAACCCTCCTACAGCGCTTGTCAGATCGTTCACACCCGCCTCAGATAGAGGCACCTCGGATCAAACCTTCCTGAAAGATCACACCACTGACAGTACGGTGCTCCCTCAGCACTGACCCTCCCACAGTGCGGCGCTCCCTCAGCACTGACCCTCCCACAGCGCGGCGCTCCCTCAGCACTGACCCTCCGACAGTGCGGCGCTCCCTCAGCACTGACCCTCCGACAGTGCGGCGCTCCCTCAGTACTGACCCTCCCACAGTGCGGCGCTCCCTGAGCACTGACCCTCACACAGCATGGCGCTCCCTGAGCACTGACCCTCCCACAGTGCGGCGCTCCCTCAGCACTGACCCTCCGACAGTGCGGCGCTCCCTCAGCACTGACCCTCTGACAGTGCGGCGCTCCCTCAGCACTGACCCTCCCACAGTGCGGCGCTCCCTCAGCACTGACCCTCTGACAGTGCGGCGCTCCCTCAGCACTGACCCTCCGAGAGAGAGAGAGACTGAGTAGGTCATGGCTGTAAGTTGCTATAAGCTTTCGATAAATCTTTCTCAGTCTCTGTTTTCCTCCATCACAGAGCTCGGAAGACAGTTCCCGGATCTCCATCACTTTCTTCCGATTGTTCCGGGTCATGCGCCTGGTTAAACTACTGAGTAAAGGAGAAGGAATCCGGACCCTCCTCTGGACATTCATCAAGTCTTTCCAGGTCTGCATAAGGGAGCTTTACTCTGTATCTAACCCCGTGCTGTACCTGTCCTGGGAGTGTTTGATGGGAACGGTGTAGAGGGAGATTTACTCTGTATCTAACCCCGTGCTGTACCTGTCCTGGGAGTGTTTGATGGGAACGGTGTAGAGGGAGATTTACTCTGTATCTAACCCCGTGCTGTACCTGTCCTGGGAGTGTTTGATGGGGACAGTGTAGAGGGAGATTTACTCTGTATCTAACCCCGTGCTGTACCTGTCCTGGGAGTGTTTGATGGGGACAGTGTAGAGGGAGATTTACTCTGTATCTAACCCCGTGCTGTACCTGTCCTGGGAGTGTTTGATGGGGACGGTGTAGAGGGAGCTTTACTCTGTATCTAACCCCATGCTGTACCTGTCCTGGGAGTGTTTGATGGGGACAGTGTAGAGGGAGCTTTACTCTGTATCTAACCCCGTGCTGTACCTGTCCTGGGAGTGTTTGATGGGGACAGTGTAGAGGGAGCTTTACTCTGTATCTAACCCCGTGCTGTACCTGTCCTGGGAGTGTTTGATGGGGACGGTGTAGAGGGAGCTTTACTCTGTATCTAACCCTGTGTTGTACCTGTCCTGGGAGTGTTTGATGGGGACGGTGTAGAGGGAGCTTTACTCTGTATCTAACCCTGTGTTGTACCTGTCCTGGGAGTGTTTGATTGGGACAGTATAGAGGGAGCTTTACTCTGTATCTAACCCCGTGCTGTACCTGTCCTGGGAGTGTTTGATGGGGACGGTGTAGAGGGAGCTTTACTCTGTATCTAACCCCGTGCTGTACCTGTCCTGGGAGTGTTTGATGGGGACGGTGTAGAGGGAGCTTTACTCTGTATCTAACCCCGTGCTGTACCTGTCCTGGGAGTGTTTGATGGGGACGGTGTAGAGGGAGCTTTACTCTGTATCTAACCCCGTGCTGTACCTGTCCTGGGAGTGTTTGATGGGGACAGTGTAGAGGGAGCTTTACTCTGTATCTAACCCTGTGTTGTACCTGTCCTGGGAGTGTTTGATGGGGACGGTGTAGAGGGAGCTTTACTCTGTATCTAACCCTGTGTTGTACCTGTCCTGGGAGTGTTTGATTGGGACAATATAGAGGGAGCTTTACTCTGTATCTAACCCCGTGCTGTACCTGTCCTGGGAGTGTTTGGTGGGGACGGTGTAGATGGAGCTTTACTCTGTATCTAACCCCGTGCTGTACCTGTCCTGGGAGTGTTTGATGGGGACAGTGTAGAGGGAGATTTACTCTGTATCTAACCCCGTGCTGTACCTCTCCTGGGAGTGTTTGATGGGGACAGTGTAGAGGGAGCTTTACTCTGTATCTAACCCCATGCTGTCCCTGTCCTGGGAGTGTTTGATGGGGATGGTGTAGAGGGAGATTTACTCTGTATCTAACCCCGTGCTGTACCTGTCCTGGGAGTGTTTGATGGGGACGGTGTAGAGGGAGCTTTACTCTGTATCTAACCCCGTGCTGTACCTGTCCTGGGAGTGTTTGATGGGGACAGTGTAGAGGGAGCTTTACTCTGTATCTAACCCTGTGTTGTACCTGTCCTGGGAGTGTTTGATGGGGACGGTGTAGAGGGAGCTTTACTCTGTATCTAACCCTGTGTTGTACCTGTCCTGGGAGTGTTTGATTGGGACAGTATAGAGGGAGCTTTACTCTGTATCTAACCCCGTGCTGTACCTGTCCTGGGAGTGTTTGGTGGGGACGGTGTAGATGGAGCTTTACTCTGTATCTAACCCCGTGCTGTACCTGTCCTGGGAATGTTTGATGGGGACAGTGTAGAGGGAGATTTACTCTGTATCTAACCCCGTGCTGTACCTCTCCTGGGAGTGTTTGATGGGGACAGTGTAGAGGGAGCTTTACTCTGTATCTAACCCCATGCTGTACCTGTCCTGGGAGTGTTTGATTGGGACAGTATAGAGGGAGCTTTACTCTGTATCTAACCCCGTGCTGTACTTGTCCTGGGAGTGTTTGATGGGGACAGTGTAGAGGGAACTTTACTCTGTATCTAACCCCGTGCTGTACCTGTCCTGGGAGTGTTTGATGGGGACAGTGTAGAGGGAGATTTACTCTGTATCTAACCCCGTGCTGTACCTGTCCTGGGAGTGTTTGATGGGGACAGTGTAGAGGGAGATTTACTCTGTATCTAACACCGTGCTGTACCTGTCCTGGGAGTGTTTGATGGGGACAGTGTAGAGGGAGCTTTACTCTGTATCTAACCCCGTGCTGTACCTGTCCTGGGAGTGTTTGATGGGGACGGTGTAGAGGGAGCTTTACTCTGTATCTAACCCCGTGCTGTACCTGTCCTGGGAGTGTTTGATGGGGACAGTGTAGAGGGAGCTTTACTCTGTATCTAACCCCGTGCTGTACCTGTCCTGTGAATTACCGTGTGACACAAACGGATATGTTATGCAGTAGTTGTCCGGGCCTGGTTACGTACCTGCACCCCTGCTGGTTTCTCCGAGTGAGGAGGTTCCTTGCTCCTGTCTCGCTTCCGAGTGGCACCTCTCGATCCCAGGCTGGGACATCCCATTTCTGCAGGGACATCTCCCACCCTCTGCTTCCCCATGTCAATCACAGAAACTTAAGGGCACAGAAGGAGCCCATTCAGCCCCTCCTGTCTGCACCCTCTCTCCCAATGAGCGTTATGTCCTCGTGCCATTGCCCTGCCTTTCCCCCCGGGTCTTGTTTGTATTCAGGTAATCCTCCAATGCCCTCTCCAATGCCTCGAGTGAACCTGCCTCCACCACAGTCCCAGAGCAGTGAATTCCCAGATCCGAACCTCTCGCTGTGGGATAGGCTTCTTTTCTCAACTCACAATCACTTCTTTGGCAAATCACTTTAAACCTGTGCCCCCTCCTTCCTGATCCTTTACTCCCCTTGTCAACTCTGTCCAGCCCCCCGAACGCTTTTCAACATCTCTCTCAAACCTCCAGTCTGCCCCCTCCTCTCCGAGCTGAACAGTCCCAACCTCTCCCATCTATCCTCAAAGCCGGATTTTCCCATCCCTGAGACCATTCCTGTAAATCTCTCCTGCATTCACCCGGTGTGGGGGTCAGTGACAGACTCTCCCCGGTGTGGGGGTCAGTGTCAGACTCTCCCCGGTGTGGGGGTCAGTGTCAGACTCTCCCCAGTGTGGGGGTCACTGACAGACTCTCCCCGGTGTGGGGGTCACTGTCAGACTCTCCCCGGTGTGGGGGTCAGTGACAGACTCTCCCCGGTGTGGGGGTCACTGACAGACTCTCCCCGGTGTGGGGGTCAGTGTCAGACTCTCCCCGGTGTGGGGGTCAGTGTCAGACTCTCCCCAGTGTGGGGGTCACTGACAGACTCTCCCCGGTGTGGGGGTCACTGACAGACTCTCCCCGGTGTGGGGGTCACTGACAGACTCTCCCCGGTGTGGGGGTCAGTGTCAGACTCTCCCCGGTGTGGGGGTCAGTGTCAGACTCTCCCCGGTGTGGGGGTCACTGACAGACTCTCCCCGGTGTGGGGGTCACTGACAGACTCTCCCCGGTGTGGGGGTCACTGACAGACTCTCCCCGGTGTGGGGGTCACTGACAGACTCTCCCCGGTGTGGGGGTCAGTGTCAGACTCTCCCCGGTGTGGGGGTCACTGACAGACTCTCCCCGGTGTGGGGGTCACTGACAGACTCTCCCCGGTGTGGGGGTCACTCTCAGACTGTCCCCGGTGTGGGGGTCAGTGTCAGACTCTCCCCGGTGTGGGGGTCACTGACAGACTCTCCCCGGTGTGGGGGTCAGTGTCAGACTCTCCCCGGTGTGGGGGTCAGTGTCAGACTCTCCCCGGTGTGGGGGTCAGTGTCAGACTCTCCCCGGTGTGGGGGTCAGTGTCAGACTCTCCCCGGTGTGGGGGTCACTGACAGACTCTCCCCGGTGTGGGGGTCAGTGTCAGACTCTCCCCGGTGTGGGGGTCAGTGTCAGACTCTCCCCGGTGTGGGGGTCACTGACAGACTCTCCCCGGTGTGGGGGTCACTGACAGACTCTCCCCGGTGTGGGGGTCACTGACAGACTCTCCCCGGTGTGGGGGTCACTGACGGACTCTCCCCGGTGTGGGGGTCACTGACGGACTCTCCCCGGTGTGGGGGTCAGTGTCAGACTCTCCCCGGTGTGGGGGTCAGTGTCAGACTCTCCCCGGTGTGGGGGTCAGTGTCAGACTCTCCCCGGTGTGGGGGTCACTGACAGACTCTCCCCGGTGTGGGGGTCAGTGTCAGACTCTCCCCGGTGTGGGGGTCACTGACAGACTCTCCCCGGTGTGGGGGTCACTGACAGACTCTCCCCGGTGTGGGGGTCACTGACAGACTCTCCCCGGTGTGGGGGTCACTGACAGACTCTCCCCGGTGTGGGGGTCACTGACAGACTCTCCCCGGTGTGGGGGTCACTGACAGACTCTCCCCGGTGTGGGGGTCACTGACAGACTCTCCCCGGTGTGGGGGTCAGTGACAGACTCTCCCCGGTGTGGGGGTCACTCTCAGACTCTCCCCGGTGTGGGGGTCAGTGTCAGACTCTCCCCGGTGTGGGGGTCACTGACAGACTCTCCCCGGTGTGGGGGTCACTGACAGACTCTCCCCGGTGTGGGGGTCAGTGTCAGACTCTCCCCGGTGTGGGGGTCACTGACAGAATCTCCCCGGTGTGGGGGTCACTGACAGACTCTCCCCGGTGTGGGGGTCACTGACAGACTCTCCCCGGTGTGGGGGGTCAGTGTCAGACTCTCCCCGGTGTGGGGGTCAGTGTCAGACTCTCCCTGGTGTGGGGGTCACTGACAGACTCTCCCCGGTGTGGGGGTCACTGACAGACTCTCCCCGGTGTGGGGGTCACTGACAGACTCTCCCCGGTGTGGGGGTCAGTGTCAGACTCTCCCCGGTGTGGGGGTCACTGACAGACTCTCCCCGGTGTGGGGGTCACTGACAGACTCTCCCCGGTGTGAGGGTCACTGACAGACTCTCCCCGGTGTGAGGGTCACTGACAGACTCTCCCCGGTGTGGGGGTCACTGACAGACTCTCCCCGGTGTGGGGGTCACTGACAGACTCTCCCCGGTGTGGGGGTCAGTGTCAGACTCTCCCTGGTGTGGGGGTCACTGACAGACTCTCCCCGGTGTGGGGGTCACTGACAGACTCTCCCCGGTGTGGGGGTCAGTGTCAGACTCTCCCCGGTGTGGGGGTCACTGACAGACTCTCCCCGGTGTGGGGGTCACTGACAGACTCTCCCCGGTGTGGGGGTCACTGACAGACTCTCCCCGGTGTGAGGGTCACTGACAGACTCTCCCCGGTGTGGGGGTCACTGACAGACTCTCCCCGGTGTGGGGGTCAGTGTCAGACTCTCCCCGGTGTGGGGGTCACTGACAGACTCTCCCCGGTGTGGGGGTCACTGACAGACTCTCCCCGGTGTGGGGGTCACTGACAGACTCTCCCCGGTGTGGGGGTCAGTGTCAGACTCTCCCCGGTGTGGGGGTCAGTGTCAGACTCTCCCCGGTGTGGGGGTCAGTGTCAGACTCTCCCCGGTGTGGGGGTCACTGACAGACTCTCCCCGGTGTGGGGGTCACTGACAGACTCTCCCCGGTGTGGGGGACAGTGTCAGACTCTCCCCGGTGTGGGGGTCACTGACAGACTCTCCCCGGTGTGGGGGTCACTGACAGACTCTCCCCGGTGTGGGGGACAGTGTCAGACTCTCCCCGGTGTGGGGGTCAGTGTCAGACTCTCCCCGGTGTGGGGGTCACTGACAGACTCTCCCCGGTGTGGGGGTCACTGACAGACTCTCCCCAGTGTGAGGGTCAGTGTCAGACTCTCCCCGGTGGGGGGGTCACTGACAGACTCTCCCCGGTGTGGGGGTCACTGACAGACTCTCCCCGGTGTGGGGGTCAGTGTCAGACTCTCCCCGGTGTGGGGGTCAGTGTCAGACTCTCCCCGGTGTGGGGGTCACTGACAGACTCTCCCCGGTGTGGGGGTCACTGACAGACTCTCCCCGGTGTGGGGGTCAGTGTCAGACTCTCCCCGGTGTGGGGGTCACTGACAGACTCTCCCCGGTGTGGGGGTCACTGACAGACTCTCCCCGGTGTGGGGGTCAGTGTCAGACTCTCCCCGGTGTGGGGGTCACTGACAGACTCTCCCCGGTGTGGGGGTCACTGACAGACTCTCCCCGGTGTGGGGGTCAGTGTCAGACTCTCCCCGGTGTGGGGGTCACTGACAGACTCTCCCCGGTGTGGGGGTCACTGACAGACTCTCCCCGGTGTGGGGGTCAGTGTCAGACTCTCCCCGGTGTGGGGGTCACTGACAGACTCTCCCCGGTGTGGGGGTCACTGACAGACTCTCCCCGGTGTGGGGGTCAGTGTCAGACTCTCCCCGGTGTGGGGGTCAGTGTCAGACTCTCCCCGGTGTGGGGGTCACTGACAGACTCTCCCCGGTGTGGGGGTCACTGACAGACTCTCCCCGGTGTGGGGGTCAGTGTCAGACTCTCCCCGGTGTGGGGGTCACTGACAGACTCTCCCCGGTGTGGGGGTCACTGACAGACTCTCCCCGGTGTGGGGGTCACTCTCAGACTCTCCCCGGTGTGGGGGTCAGTGTCAGACTCTCCCCGGTGTGGGGGTCAGTGTCAGACTCTCCCCGGTGTGGGGGTCACTGACAGACTCTCCCCGGTGTGGGGGTCAGTGTCAGACTCTCCCCGGTGTGGGGGTCAGTGTCAGACTCTCCCCGGTGTGGGGGTCACTGACAGACTCTCCCCGGTGTGGGGGTCACTGACAGACTCTCCCCGGTGTGGGGGTCACTGACAGACTCTCCCCGGTGTGGGGGTCACTGACAGACTCTCCCCGGTGTGGGGGTCACTCTCAGACTCTCCCCGGTGTGGGGGTCAGTGACAGACTCTCCCCGGTGTGGGGGTCACTGACAGACTCTCCCCGGTGTGGGGGTCAGTGACAGACTCTCCCCGGTGTGGGGGTCAGTGACAGACTCTCCCCGGTGTGGGGGTCAGTGTCAGACTCTCCCCGGTGTGGGGGTCACTGACAGACTCTCCCCGGTGTGGGGGTCAGTGTCAGACTCTCCCCGGTGTGGGGGTCACTGACAGACTCTCCCCGGTGTGGGGGTCAGTGTCAGACTCTCCCCGGTGTGGGGGTCACTGACAGACTCTCCCCGGTGTGGGGGTCACTGACAGACTCTCCCCGGTGTGAATGTCACTGACCGACTCTCCCCGATGTGGGGGTCAGTGTCAGACTCTCCCCGGTGTGGGGGTCAGTGACAGACTCTCCCCGGTGTGAGGGTCAGTGACAGACTCTCCCCGGTGTGGGGGTCACTGACAGACTCTCCCCGGTGTGGGGGTCACTGACAGACTCTCCCCGGTGTGGGGGTCAGTGACAGACTCTCCCCGGTGGGGGGGTCACTGACAGACTCTCCCCGGTGTGGGGGTCACTGACAGACTCTCCCCGGTGTGGGGGTCACTGACAGACTCTCCCCGGTGTGGGGGTCACTGACAGACTCTCCCCGGTGTGGGGGTCAGGGTCAGACTCTCCCCGGTGTGGGGGTCAGTGACAGACTCTCCCCGGTGTGGGGGTCACTGACAGACTCTCCCCGGTGTGGGGGTCACTGACAGACTCTCCCCGGTGTGGGGGTCAGTGACAGACTCTCCCCGGTGTGAGGGTCACTGACAGACTATCCCCGGTGTGGGGGTCAGTGTCAGACTCTCCCCGGTGTGGGGGTCAGTGTCAGACTCTCCCCGGTGTGGGGGTCACTGACAGACTCTCCCCGGTGTGGGGGTCAGTGTCAGACTCTCCCCGGTGTGGGGGTCACTGACAGACTCTCCCCGGTGTGGGGGTCAGTGTCAGACTCTCCCCGGTGTGGGGGTCACTGACAGACTCTCCCCGGTGTGGGGGTCACTGACAGACTCTCCCCGGTGTGGGGGTCAGTGTCAGACTCTCCCCGGTGTGGGGGTCAGTGACAGACTCTCCCCGGTGTGGGGGTCACTGACAACTCTCCCCGGTGTGGGGATCACTGACAGACTCTCCCCGGTGTGGGGGTCACTGACAGACTCTCCCCGGTGTGGGGGTCACTGACAGACTCTCCCCGGTGTGGGGGTCACTGACAGACTCTCCCCGGTGTGGGGGTCACTGACCGACTCTCCCCGGTGTGGGGGTCAGTGTCAGACTCTCCCCGGTGTGGGGGTCACTGACAGACTCTCCCCGGTGTGGGGGTCAGTGTCAGACTCTCCCCGGTGTGGGGGTCACTGACAGACTCTCCCCGGTGTGGGGGTCACTGACAGACTCTCCCCGGTGTGGGGGTCAGTGTCAGACTCTCCCCGGTGTGGGGGTCAGTGTCAGACTCTCCCCGGTGTGAGGGTCAGTGTCAGACTCTCCCCGGTGTGGGGGTCACTGACAGACTCTCCCCGGTGTGGGGGTCACTGTCAGACTCTCCCCGGTGTGGGGGTCAGTGTCAGACTCTCCCCGGTGTGGGGGTCACTGACAGACTCTCCCCGGTGTGGGGGTCACTCCCAGACTCTCCCCGGTGTGGGGGTCAGGGTCAGACTCTCCCCGGTGTGGGGGTCAGTGTCAGACTCTCCCCGGTGTGGGGGTCAGTGACAGACTCTCCCCGGTGTGGGGGTCAGTGTCAGACTCTCCCCGGTGTGGGGGTCAGTGACAGACTCTCCCCGGTGTGGGGGTCAGTGTCAGACTCTCCCCGGTGTGGGGGTCACTGACAGACTCTCCCCGGTGTGGGGGTCAGTGACAGACTCTCCCCGGTGTGGGGGTCACTGACAGACTCTCCCCGGTGTGGGGGTCAGTGTCAGACTCTCCCCGGTGTGGGGGTCAGTGTCAGACTCTCCCCGGTGTGGGGGTCACTGACAGACTCTCCCCGGTGTGGGGGTCACTGACAGACTCTCCCCGGTGTGGGGGTCAGTGTCAGACTCTCCCCGGTGTGGGGGTCACTGACAGACTCTCCCCGGTGTGGGGGTCAGTGACAGACTCTCCCCGGTGTGGGGGTCAGTGACAGACTCTCCCCGGTGTGGGGGTCAGTGTCAGACTCTCCCCGGTGTGGGGGTCACTGACAGACTCTCCCCGGTGTGGGGGTCAGTGTCAGACTCTCCCCGGTGTGGGGGTCACTGACAGACTCTCCCCGGTGTGGGGGTCAGTGACAGACTCTCCCCGGTGTGGGGGTCACTGACAGACTCTCCCCGGTGTGGGGGTCACTGACAGACTCTCCCCGGTGTGGGGGTCAGTGACAGACTCTCCCCGGTGTGGGGGTCACTGACAGACTCTCCCCGGTGTGGGGGTCAGTGACAGACTCTCCCCGGTGTGGGGGTCAGTGACAGACTCTCCCCGGTGTGGGGGTCACTGACAGACTCTCCCCGGTGTGGGGGTCAGTGTCAGACTCTCCCCGGTGTGGGGGTCAGTGTCAGACTCTCCCCGGTGTGGGGGTCAGTGTCAGACTCTCCCCGGTGTGGGGGTCAGTGACAGACTCTCCCCGGTGTGGGGGTCACTGACAGACTCTCCCCGGTGTGGGGGTCACTGACAGACTCTCCCCGGTGTGGGGGTCAGTGACAGACTCTCCCCGGTGTGGGGGTCAGTGTCAGACTCTCCCCGGTGTGGGGGTCAGTGACAGACTCTCCCCGGTGTGGGGGTCAGTGTCAGACTCTCCCCGGTGTGGGGGTCAGTGACAGACTCTCCCCGGTGTGGGGGTCACTGACAGACTCTCCCCGGTGTGGGGGTCACTGACAGACTCTCCCCGGTGTGGGGGTCACTGACAGACTCTCCCCGGTGTGGGGGTCAGTGACAGACTCTCCCCGGTGTGGGGGTCAGTGTCAGACTCTCCCCGGTGTGGGGGTCAGTGTCAGACTCTCCCCGGTGTGGGGGTCAGTGTCAGACTCTCCCCGGTGTGGGGGTCACTGACAGACTCTCCCCGGTGTGGGGGTCACTGACAGACTCTCCCCGGTGTGGGGGTCACTGACAGACTCTCCCCGGTGTGGGGGTCACTGACAGACTCTCCCCGGTGTGGGGGTCACTGACAGACTCTCCCCGGTGTGGGGGTCACTGACAGACTCTCCCCGGTGTGGGGGTCAGTGTCAGACTCTCCCCGGTGTGGGGGTCACTGACAGACTCTCCCCGGTGTGGGGGTCAGTGTCAGACTCTCCCCGGTGTGGGGGTCAGTGACAGACTCTCCCCGGTGTGGGGGTCACTGACAGACTCTCCCCGGTGTGGGGGTCACTGACAGACTCTCCCCGGTGTGGGGGTCACTGACAGACTCTCCCCGGTGTGGGGGTCACTCTCAGACTCTCCCCGGTGTGGGGGTCACTGTCAGACTCTCCCCGGTGTGGGGGTCACTGACAGACTCTCCCCGGTGTGGGGGTCAGTGACAGACTCTCCCCGGTGTGGGGGTCACTGACAGACTCTCCCCGGTGTGGGGGTCAGTGTCAGACTCTCCCCGGTGTGGGGGTCACTGACAGACTCTCCCCGGTGTGGGGGTCACTGACAGACTCTCCCCGGTGTGGGGGTCACTGACAGACTCTCCCCGGTGTGGGGGTCACTGACAGACTCTCCCCGGTGTGGGGGTCAGTGACAGACTCTCCCCGGTGTGGGGGTCACTGACAGACTCTCCCCGGTGTGGGGGTCAGTGTCAGACTCTCCCCGGTGTGGGGGTCACTGACAGACTCTCCCCGGTGTGGGGGTCAGTGTCAGACTCTCCCCGGTGTGGGGGTCACTGACAGACTCTCCCCGGTGTGGGGGTCACTGACAGACTCTCCCCGGTGTGGGAGTCAGTGACAGACTCTCCCCGGTGTGGGGGTCAGTGACAGACTCTCCCCGGTGTGGGGGTCACTGTCAGACTCTCCCCGGTGTGGGGGTCACTGACAGACTCTCCCCGGTGTGGGGGTCAGTGACAGACTCTCCCCGGTGTGGGGGTCACTGACAGACTCTCCCCGGTGTGGGGGTCAGTGTCAGACTCTCCCCGGTGTGGGGGTCAGTGACAGACTCTCCCCGGTGTGGGGGTCAGTGACAGACTCTCCCCGGTGTGGGGGTCACTGAGAGACTCTCCCCGGTGTGGGGGTCAGTGTCAGACTCTCCCCGGTGTGGGGGTCAGTGACAGACTCTCCCCGGTGTGGGGGTCACTGACAGACTCTCCCCGGTGTGGGGGTCACTGACAGACTCTCCCCGGTGTGGGGGTCAGGGACAGACTCTCCCCGGTGTGGGGGTCACTGACAGACTCTCCCCGGTGTGGGGGTCAGTGTCAGACTCTCCCCGGTGTGGGGGTCACTGACAGACTCTCCCCGGTGTGGGGGTCACTGACAGACTCTCCCCGGTGTGGGGGTCAGTGTCAGACTCTCCCCGGTGTGGGGGTCAGTGTCAGACTCTCCCCGGTGTGGGGGTCAGTGTCAGACTCTCCCCGGTGTGGGGGTCACTGACAGACTCTCCCCGGTGTGGGGGTCACTGACAGACTCTCCCCGGTGTGGGTTCACTGACAGACTCTCCCCGGTGTGGGGGTCAGTGTCAGACTCTCCCCGGTGTGGGGGTCAGTGTCAGACTCTCCCCGGTGTGGGGGTCACTGTCAGACTCTCCCCGGTGTGGGGGTCAGTGTCAGACTCTCCCCGGTGTGGGGGTCACTGACAGACTCTCCCCGGTGTGGGGGTCAGTGTCAGACTCTCCCCGGTGTGGGGGTCAGTGTCAGACTCTCCCCGGTGTGGGGGTCACTGACAGACTCTCCCCGGTGTGGGGGTCAGTGTCAGACTCTCCCCGGTGTGGGGGTCAGTGTCGGACTCTCCCCGGTGTGGGGGTCACTGACAGACTCTCCCCGGTGTGGGGGTCAGTGTCAGACTCTCCCCGGTGTGGGGGTCAGTGACAGACTCTCCCCGGTGTGGGGGTCACTGACAGACTCTCCCCGGTGTGGGGGTCACTGACAGACTCTCCCCGGTGTGGGGGTCACTGACAGACTCTCCCCGGTGTGGGGGTCAGTGTCAGACTCTCCCCGGTGTGGGGGTCAGTGTCAGACTCTCCCCGGTGTGGGGGTCAGTGTCAGACTCTCCCCGGTGTGGGGGTCAGTGTCAGACTCTCCCCGGTGTGGGGGTCAGTGTCAGACTCTCCCCGGTGTGGGGGTCAGTGACAGACTCTCCCCGGTGTGGGGGTCAGTGTCAGACTCTCCCCGGTGTGGGGGTCACTGACAGACTCTCCCCGGTGTGGGGGTCAGTGTCAGACTCTCCCCGGTGTGGGGGTCACTGACAGACTCTCCCCGGTGTGGGGGTCAGTGTCAGACTCTCCCCGGTGTGGGGGTCAGTGTCAGACTCTCCCCGGTGTGGGGGTCACTGTCAGACTCTCCCCGGTGTGGGGGTCAGTGTCGGACTCTCCCCGGTGTGGGGGTCAGTGTCAGACTCTCCCCGGTGTGGGGGTCAGTGTCAGACTCTCCCCGGTGTGGGGGTCACTGACAGACTCTCCCCGGTGTGGGGGTCAGTGTCGGACTCTCCCCGGTGTGGGGGTCAGTGTCAGACTCTCCCCGGTGTGGGGGTCAGTGACAGACTCTCCCCGGTGTGGGGGTCACTGACAGACTCTCCCCGGTGTGGGGGTCAGTGTCAGACTCTCCCCGGTGTGGGGGTCAGTGTCGGACTCTCCCCGGTGTGGGGGTCACTGACAGACTCTCCCCGGTGTGGGGGTCAGTGTCAGACTCTCCCCGGTGTGGGGGTCAGTGACAGACTCTCCCCGGTGTGGGGGTCACTGACAGACTCTCCCCGGTGTGGGGGTCACTGACAGACTCTCCCCGGTGTGGGGGTCAGTGTCAGACTCTCCCCGGTGTGGGGGTCAGTGTCAGACTCTCCCCGGTGTGGGGGTCAGTGTCAGACTCTCCCCGGTGTGGGGGTCACTGACAGACTCTCCCCGGTGTGGGGGTCAGTGTCAGACTCTCCCCGGTGTGGGGGTCAGTGTCAGACTCTCCCCGGTGTGGGGGTCACTGACAGACTCTCCCCGGTGTGGGGGTCACTGACAGACTCTCCCCGGTGTGGGGGTCAGTGTCAGACTCTCCCCGGTGTGGGGGTCACTGACAGACTCTCCCCGGTGTGGGGGTCAGTGACAGACTCTCCCCGGTGTGGGGGTCACTGACAGACTCTCCCCGGTGTGGGGGTCAGTGTCAGACTCTCCCCGGTGTGGGGGTCACTGACAGACTCTCCCCGGTGTGGGGGTCAGTGACAGACTCTCCCCGGTGTGGGGGTCAGTGACAGACTCTCCCCGGTGTGGGGGTCACTGACAGACTCTCCCCGGTGTGGGGGTCACTGACAGACTCTCCCCGGTGTGGGGGTCACTGACAGACCCTCCCCGGTGTGGGGGTCAGTGTCAGACTCTCCCCGGTGTGGGGGTCACTGACAGACTCTCCCCGGTGTGGGGGACAGTGTCAGACTCTCCCCGGTGTGGGGGTCAGTGTCAGACTCTCCCCGGTGTGGGGGTCACTGACAGACTCTCCCCGGTGTGGGGGTCACTCTCAGACTCTCCCCGGTGTGGGGGTCACTGACAGACTCTCCCCGGTGTGGGGGTCACTGACAGACTCTCCCCGGTGTGGGGGTCAGTGTCAGACTCTCCCCGGTGTGGGGGTCACTGACAGACTCTCCCCGGTGTGGGGGTCACTGACAGACTCTCCCCGGTGTGGGGGTCACTGACAGACTCACCCCGGTGTGGGGGTCACTGACAGACTCTCCCCGGTGTGGGGGTCACTGACAGACTCTCCCCGGTGTGGGGGTCACTGACAGACTCTCCCCGGTGTGGGGGTCAGTGTCAGACTCTCCCCGGTGTGGGGGTCAGTGTCAGACTCTCCCCGGTGTGGGGGTCACTGACAGACTCTCCCCGGTGTGGGGGTCACTGACAGACTCTCCCCGGTGTGGGGGTCAGTGACAGACTCTCCCCGGTGTGGGGGTCACTGACAGACTCTCCCCGGTGTGGGGGTCACTGACAGACTCTCCCCGGTGTGGGGGTCAGTGTCAGACTCTCCCCGGTGTGGGGGTCACTGACAGACTCTCCCCGGTGTGGGGGTCACTGACAGACTCTCCCCGGTGTGGGGGTCACTGACAGACTCACCCCGGTGTGGGGGTCACTGACAGACTCTCCCCGGTGTGGGGGTCACTGACAGACTCTCCCCGGTGTGGGGGTCACTGACAGACTCTCCCCGGTGTGGGGGTCAGTGACAGACTCTCCCCGGTGTGGGGGTCACTGACAGACTCTCCCCGGTGTGGGGGTCACTGACAGACTCTCCCCGGTGTGGGGGTCAGTGACAGACTCTCCCCGGTGTGGGGGTCAGTGTCAGACTCTCCCCGGTGTGGGGGTCACTGACAGACTCTCCCCGGTGTGGGGGTCACTGACAGACTCTCCCCGGTGTGGGGGTCAGTGTCAGACTCTCCCCGGTGTGGGGGTCACTGACAGACTCTCCCCGGTGTGGGGGTCAGTGTCAGACTCTCCCCGGTGTGGGGGTCACTGACAGACTCTCCCCGGTGTGGGGGTCACTGACAGACTCTCCCCGGTGTGGGGGTCAGTGTCAGACTCTCCCCGGTGTGGGGGTCAGTGACAGACTCTCCCCGGTGTGGGGGTCAGTGTCAGACTCTCCCCGGTGTGGGGGTCAGTGACAGACTCTCCCCGGTGTGGGGGTCAGTGACAGACTCTCCCCGGTGTGGGGGTCACTGACAGACTCTCCCCGGTGTGGGGGTCACTGACAGACTCTCCCCGGTGTGGGGGTCAGTGTCAGACTCTCCCCGGTGTGGGGGTCACTGACAGACTCTCCCCGGTGTGGGGGTCAGTGTCAGACTCTCCCCGGTGTGGGGGTCAGTGTCAGACTCTCCCCGGTGTGGGGGTCAGTGTCAGACTCTCCCCGGTGTGGGGGTCACTGACAGACTCTCCCCGGTGTGGGGGTCACTGACAGACTCTCCCCGGTGTGGGGGTCACTGACAGACTCTCCCCGGTGTGGGGGTCAGTGTCAGACTCTCCCCGGTGTGGGGGTCAGTGACAGACTCTCCCCGGTGTGGGGGTCACTGACAGACTCTCCCCGGTGTGGGGGTCACTGACAGACTCTCCCCGGTGTGGGGGTCACTGACAGACTCTCCCCGGTGTGGGGGTCACTGACAGACTCTCCCCGGTGTGGGGGTCACTGACAGACTCTCCCCGGTGTGGGGGTCACTGACAGACTCTCCCCGGTGTGGGGGTCAGTGTCAGACTCTCCCCGGTGTGGGGGTCAGTGACAGACTCTCCCCGGTGTGGGGGTCAGTGTCAGACTCTCCCCGGTGTGGGGGTCACTGACAGACTCTCCCCGGTGTGGGGGTCACTGACAGACTCTCCCCGGTGTGGGGGTCACTCTCAGACTCTCCCCGGTGTGGGGGTCACTGACAGACTCTCCCCGGTGTGGGGGTCAGTGTCAGACTCTCCCCGGTGTGGGGGTCAGTGTCAGACTCTCCCCGGTGTGGGGGTCACTGACAGACTCTCCCCGGTGTGGGGGTCACTGACAGACTCTCCCCGGTGTGGGGGTCAGTGTCAGACTCTCCCCGGTGTGGGGGTCAGTGTCAGACTCTCCCCGGTGTGGGGGTCACTGACAGACTCTCCCCGGTGTGAGGGTCACTGACAGACTCTCCCCGGTGTGGGGGTCACTGACAGACTCTCCCCGGTGTGGGGGTCACTGACAGACTCTCCCCGGTGTGGGGGTCACTGACAGACTCTCCCCGGTGTGGGGGTCACTGACAGACTCTCCCCGGTGTGGGGGTCACTGACAGACTCTCCCCGGTGTGGGGGTCAGTGTCAGACTCTCCCCGGTGTGGGGGTCAGTGTCAGACTCTCCCCGGTGTGGGGGTCACTGACAGACTCTCCCCGGTGTGGGGGTCACTGACAGACTCTCCCCGGT
>JANJGN010002447.1:62500-70793 GCA_026770705.1 Isurus oxyrinchus
GCACTGTGGGAGGGTCAGCGCTGAGGGAGTGCCGCACTGTGGGAGGGTCAGTGCTGAGGGAGAGCCGCACTGTGGGAGGGTCAGCGCTGAGGGAGCGCCGCACTGTCGGAGGGTCAGCGCTGAGGGAGTGCCGCACTGTGGGAGGGTCAGTGCTGAGGGAGCACTGCACTGTCGGAGGGTCAGTGCTGAGGGAGCACTGCACTGTCGGAGGGTCAGCGCTGAGGGAGTGCTGCACTGTTGGAGGGTCAGCGCTGAAGGAGCGCCGCACTGTCGGAGGGTCAGTGCTGAGGGAGCGCCGCACTGTCAGAGGGTCAGTGCTGAGGGAGCACCGCACTGTTGGAGGGTCAGCGCTGAGGGAGCACCGCACTGTTGGAGGGTCAGCGCTGAAGGAGCGCCGCACTGTTGGAGGGTCAGTGCTGAGGGAGCGCCGCACTGTCAGAGGGTCAGTGCTGAGGGAGCACCGCACTGTTGGAGGGTCAGCGCTGAGGGAGCACCGCACTGTTGGAGGGTCAGCGTTGAAGGAGCGCCGCGCTGTTGGAGGGTCAGCGCTGAAGGAGCGCCTCAGTGTCTGACTAGGGTGGTCAATAAAAAGTGTCGGGCCTGGTTTCCAGTGCTGCACCTGTCCTCAGTTACAGTTTGCTAACTCCGACTCTTGCCTTGCCTGTAGACATTCGGGAAAATTGCGATGCAGGAGAACACGGAGATCAACATGAACAACAACTTCCAAACGTTCCCGCAGGCTGTGCTTCTCCTCTTCAGGTACTGAGGCCTGTTGCCTTGGGGGGGGGGGGTGGGGGGGGAGGGGCGGTGGGGATGCCGGCGGGGTTGGCGAGAGCTGCGGGGGATGGGGAGGGGCCTTGCCTGAGCTCCGGGGGAGGGGGTGCAGGCAGAGATCATGTCGCACGAGTCTCTGGGATGTGGAGAAGTGGAGAAGCTGGGAGATGTTGATCCTGGCTCTAGCGCCGCCCAGTGGCGATCGGCTGGAATTACAGCGTGACACGTTTACATGGACTTTTCCCATTCTAAAGTCAGAGATGGCTCTCGCTTCTGCCTTCTCTCTCTCTCTCTCTCTCTGCCTCTCCCCTGAGTGCCCTCCACCTGTAGCCTGTGCCCCGCCTCTCAGTAGAACCGCCCGACAGCGCCGCTGGTTGGTGGGAGGCTGCGATGACAGCGTGACGTGTTTACATGGGTATGTTCCGCTGCGGAGTCTAACGCTTGTGGTGTTTGGCCTGGGCAGGTGTGCGACAGGAGAGGCGTGGCAAGAGATCATGTTGGCCAGCCTTCCAGGGAAACGCTGCGATCCGGAGTCCGATTATGGCCCCGGGGAGGAGTACACGTGCGGGAGTAACTTTGCGATCGTATACTTTATTAGCTTCTTCATGCTGTGTGCATTCCTGGTAAGAGTTACGCTCGCGAACAGATCTCTCAGCCGCTGCGGATTTTCTGATCGCTCACTTCTGCCCTCCTTGATCATCCAGTGGGCGCTGAGCTCTCCCCGTCGGCCTGGAGTCAGGGCTTTGACTTCCCCTGCTCGGGAGTCTTGAACCCCAGAATCCCACCCACCCCCGCTCCAGTGGCAGCGCTGAGGGAGTGCCGCACTGTCAGAGGGTCAGTGCTGAGGGAGCGCCGCACTGTGGGAGGGTCAGTGCTGAGGGAGTGCCGCACTGTCGGAGGGTCAGTGCTGAGGGAGCGCCGCACTGTGGGAGGGTCAGTGCTGAGGGAGCGCCGCACTGTGGGAGGGTCAGTGCTGAGGGAGCGCCGCACTGTGGGAGGGTCAATGCTGAGGGAGCGCCGCACTGTGGGAGGGTCAGTGCTGAGGGAGCGCCGCGCTGTCTGAGGGTCAGCGCTGAGGGAGCGCCGCGCTGTCGGAGGGTCAGTGCTGAGGGAGCGCGCACTGTGGGAGGGTCAGTGCTGAGGGAGCGCGCACTGTGGGAGGGTCTGTGCTGAGGGAGTGCCGCACTGTCGGAGGGTCAGTGCTGAGGGAGCGCCGCACTGTGGGAGGGACAGTGCTGAGGGAGCGCCGCACTGTCAGAGGGTCAGCGCTGAGGGAGCGCCGCACTGTCAGAGGGTCAGTGCTGAGGGAGCGCCGCACTGTCGGAGGGTCAGTACTGAGGGAGCGCCGCACTGTTGGAGGGTCAGTGCTGAGGGAGTGCCACACTGTCGGAGGGTCAGTACTGAGGGAGCGCCGCACTGTCGGAGGGTCAGTGCTGAGGGAGTGGCGCACTGTCGGAGGGTCAGTACTGAGGGAGCGCCGCACTGTCGGCGGGTCACCGCTGAGGGAGTGCCACACTGTCGGCGGGTCACCGCTGAGGGAGTGCCACACTGTCGGAGGGTCAGTACTGAGGAAGCGCCGCACTGTCGGAGGGTCAGTGCTGAGGGAGCGCCGCACTGTGGGAGGGTCAGTACTGAGGGAGCGCCACACTATGGGAGGGTCAGTGCTGAGGGAGCACCACACTGTCGGAGGGTCAGCGCTGAGGGAGCGCCGCACTGTGGGAGGGTCAGTGCTGAGGGAGCTCCGCACTGTGGGAGGGTCAGTGCTGAGGGAGAGCCGCACTGTCGGAGGGTCAGTACTGAGGGAGCGCCGCACTGTCGGAGGGTCAGTACTGAGGGAGCGCCGCACTGTCGGAGGGTCAGTGCTGAGGGAGTGCCGCACTGTCGGAGGGTCAGTACTGAGGGAGCGCCGCACTGTCGGGAGAGTCAAGTTGCCCTCGACTGATGAAGAGAGGATCTTCCCGGGTGATCCCTGGGTCACTGGCGGGGTTGTGGGCGGGGCGGAGCGCGGGTGGAAGTGAGGGCTAACCTAGCCTCACCCCCACCCCCCTCACCACTCCCCCCCAACCGAGCCGGCGGGACCCCTCCCATTCTGGTGGCCGCTGTTGCCAATGGCCATTTCTGAGACTAGGCCTCAGGCCTGCTGGGGCCTTGGGACAATTCACCTCCTCCGACTGGAGGGAAATCGTTGGGAAAGTCGAGGGTGGGGCTGGTGGGTGTTTAAAGATCTCGGATTTCCTGAAAGACAATAACATTTAAGCGGGGGTGGGGGATGGGGGGGGGGGGGGGGGGTGCGGAGGGGGGGTGGATTGGGGGTTGGGGGGGGGTGGATTTGAGGAGTTTGGGAGCCGAGCTCCAGGAATATGGGCCCGGGAGAGTTGGCAAAGGCGTTGCCCGCCTCCCCGTTCTCTCCCACCTCACTCTGCGGTCCGAATCGTCTTTGCCTCCCACCCCCACCCCCCTCCACCCCCTTCTCCAGATCATCAACCTCTTCGTGGCCGTCATCATGGACAACTTCGACTACCTGACGCGGGACTGGTCGATCCTGGGGGCCGCATCACTTGGACGAGTTCAAGCGGATCTGGTCGGAGTACGACCCGGAAGCCAAGTAAGATCCCGCGAAGGGTCGGCCGGGGTCATTGGGTGGGGTGGGGGGGTGCGGACGAGGAGGGTCAGGAGAGGCCTACCTGAGCGCCGAACGGCCAACGGCCTTCAGGCAACGGCGCGGCGATGAAGGTCAACTCGGGAGGGGCCGGCGCACGGATGATTCGGGGCCTGGGGTGGGGTGGTGGGGGGGGTCAAGTCAGCTCAAGATGGACACAATGAACAGAAGCTGAGAGGTGAAGAGGATCCATGTCCCACCTCTCGACCCGCTGGGGCTGGGTGGTGGGGTGGCTAGAGCACACTTGTGCATCTTTTCCACTTGCGGGACCATTGAGCAATATTCAGAGTGAGAAGTTTTGGATTTGGCATCACAGGCTTAAAGAACAGCTGAGCAATGAGTTAAAATTGGGTCATTGATAGGGAGGTCATGTTGGAGTTGTATAGAACCTTGGTGAGGCCACAGCTGGAGTACTGTGTGCAGTTCTGGTCGCCACATTATAGGAAGGATGTGGTCCACCTGGAGGGGGTGCGGAGCAGATTCACCAGGATGTTGCCCGGGATGAAACATTTAAGTTATGAAGAGAGGTTTGGATTGACTTGGGTTGTTTGCGTTGGAGCAGAGAAGACTGAGGGGCGACCCTGATCGAGGTGTACAAGATTATGAGGGGCATGGACAGGGTGGATAGGGAGCAGCTGTTCCCCCTTAGTTGAAGGGTCAGTCACGAGGGGACACAAGTTCAAGGTGAGGGGGCAGGAGGTTTAGGGGGTGATGTGAGGGAAAGCTTTTTTACCCAGAGGGTGGTGAGGGTCTGGAATGCGCTGCCTGGGAGGGTGGTGGAGACGGGTTAGCCTCACACCCTTTAAAAAGTACCTGGATGAGCACTTGGCATCGTCATAACATTCAAGGATATGGGCCAAGTGCTGGTAAATGGGGTTAGGGTCGGTAGGTCAGGTGTCTCTCACGGTTGGTGGGTGCAGACTCGATGGGCCGAAGGGTCTCTTCTGCACTGTGAGATTCTCTCATAAGAGCAGAGTGTGGCGAGGGTCAGTGAGCGGAGTGTGTGTGTGTGTGGTGTGTGAGTGTGTGTGTGTATGCGTGTGAGTGTGTGTTGGGGTGAGAGTGAGTGTGTGTGTGTGTGTGGTGTGTGTGTGTGTGTGTGTTTGTGTGTGTGTTTGTGTGTGTGTGTTTTGTGTGTGTGTGTGTGTGTGTGTTTGTGTGTGTGTGTGTTTGTGTGTGTGTGTGTTTGTGTGTGTGTGTGTTTGCGTGTGTGTGTGTGTATGTGTGTGTGTGTGTGTGTGTGGTGTGTGTGTTTGTGTGTGTGTGTTTGTGTGTGTTTGCGTGTGTGTGTGTGTTTGCGTGTGTGTGTGTGTGTTGGGGTGAGAGTGTGTGCGTGTGTGTGTGTGTGTTTGCGTGTGTGTGAGTGTTGGGGTGAGAGTGAGTGTGTGTGTGTGCTTGTGTGTGTGTGTGTTGGGGTGAGAGTGTGTGTGTGTGTTTGTGTGTGTGTTTGCGTGTGTGTGTGTGTTGGGGTGAGAGTGAGTGTGTGTGTGTGTGTTGGGGTGAGAGTGAGTGAGTGAAGGAGACAAGTGGGACACTGCGTAAGGCATATTCGAACTCTGCTACCGCACTCCCAACACACACTCACTCTCTCACACCCCTCCCACCCTGCCGACATACACATAGTCTCTCACACGAACCACCCCCACACACACACTCACAGACACACTCACAGACACACTCTCTTATTCCCCCACCCACACACACACACTCACAGACACACGTACCTGTCTCCCCCGGACTCTGATCACCAGGCCCAATGTACCTGTCTCCCCTGTGCTCCAGCCCAGACGTACCTGTCTGGCCCGAGCTCATCCCCAGATGTACCTGTCTGCCCCGCACTCTAGCCCAGACATACCTGTCTGTCCCGCACTCCAGCTCAGGTGTACCTGTCTCCCCTGCACTCCAGCCCAGACGTGCCCGTCTCCCCACATCTCCAGCCCAGACGCACCTGTCTCGCCTGCACTCAACCCCAGATGTACCTGTCTCCCCATATCTCCAGCCCAAACATACCTGTTTCCCCCAAACTGCAGCCCAGACGTACCTGTCTCCCCCGCATCTCCAGCCCAGACGTACGTGTCTCCCCCATTCTCCCACCCAGACGTACCTGTCTCCCCTGTGCTCCAGCCCAGATGTACCTGTCTCCCCACATCTCCAGCCCAGACGTACCTGTCTCCCCCGCATCTCCAGCCCAGACGTACCTGTCTCCCCGCATCTCCAGCTGAGACGTACCTGTCTCCCCGCATCTCCAGCCGAGACGTACCTGTCTCCCCGCATCTCCAGCCGAGACGTACCTGTCTCCCCCGCATCTCCAGCCCAGACGTACCTGTCTCCCCGCATCTCCAGCCGAGACGTACCTGTCTCCCCGCATCTCCAGCCCAGACGTAGCTGTCTACCCCGTGCTCCAGCCCAGACGTACCTGTCTCCCCCCGCATCTCCAGCCCAGACGTACCTGTCTCCCCCGCGCTCCAGCCCAGACGCACCTGTCTACCCCGTGCTCCAGCCCAGACATACCTGTCTCCCCCCCCGCTCCAGCCCAGACGTACCTGTCTCCCCTGCACCTCCAGCCCAGACATACCTGTCTACCCGCGCTCCAGCCCAGACGTACCTGTCTCCCCTGTGCTCCAGCCCAGGCGTACCTGTCTCCCCCGCATCTCCAGCCCAGACGTACCTGTCTCCCCCGTGCTCCAGCCCAGACGTACCTGTCTCCCCCGCGCTCCAGCCCAGACATACCTGTCTCCCCACATCTCCAGCCCAGACATACCTGTCTTCCCCGCGCTCCAGCCCAGACGTACCTGTCTCCCCTGCATCTCCAGCCCAGACATACCTGTCTACCCGCGCTCCAGCCCAGACGTACCTGTCTCCCCTGTGCTCCAGCCCAGACGTACCTGTCTCCCCCGCATCTCCAGCCCAGACGTACCTGTCTCCCCCGTGCTCCAGCCCAGACGTACCTGTCTCCCCCACGCTCCAGCCCAGACATACCTGTCTCCCCACATCTCCAGCCCAGACGCACCTGTCCGCCCCTAACTCCAGCCCAGATGTACCTGTCTCCCCCGCGCTCCAGCCCAGACGTACCTGTCTCCCCCGCGCTCCAGCCCAGACGTACCTGTCTCCCCCGCGCTCCAGCCCAGACATTCCTTGCCCCCCCTACCCCGACTCCAGCCCAGACGTACCTGTCTCCCCCGCATCTCCAGCCCAGACGTACCTGTCCACCCCCAACTCCAGCCCAGATGTACCTGTCTCCCCCGCACTCCAGCCCAGACGTACCTGTCCCCCACCACCAACTCCAGCCCAGACGTATCTGTCTCCCCCGCACTCCAGCCCAGACGTACCTGTCCCCCACCACCAACTCCAGCCCAGACTTACCTGTCCCCCCCCAACCGACTCCAGCCCAGACGTTTCTGTCTCCCCCGCGCTCCAGCCCAGACGTACCTGTCCCCCACCACCGACTCCAGCCCAGACTTACCTGTCCCCCCCCAACCGACTCCAGCCCAGACGTACCTGTCTCCCCCGCACTCCAGCCCAGACATACCTGTCTACCCCGTGCTCCAGCCCAGACGTACCTGTCTCCCCCACACTCCAGCCCAGACGTACCTGTCTCCCCCGGCTCCAGGGCCCATGTGCCTTCGCTCCCCTGGCCTGTCAGCCCTTGGCCCCCTCACCTGTACCGATGTGCGCTTCCCCTGCCCACCGCTCATCGGCTGCTGGGCTGGCTCATGGGATCGAGAGAAGGGGAAGGGTCGATTCGATTTAGCAGCGAGATCACTGACTCGGTGGGAGTGGGGAGGTGGGGGGAGGGTGAATAAGCTTAAAGTGATTGGTAGAAAGATCAGGTGGATGGATGTCAGTGCGTTGGAAGCCGTACAGAGGAGGTTGACCAGACTAACACCAGGAATGGGCGGGCTGTCTTATGAGGGAAGGTCGGACAGGTTAGGCTTGTATCCGCTGGAGTTTAGAAGAGTGAGAGGCGGCTTGATTGAAACCTTGCAGATCCTGAGGGGTCTTGGACAGGGTGGATGTGGGGAGGACGTTTCCTCTTGTGGGAGAATCTAGAACGAGGGGGGGTCACTGTTTAGACATAGGGGGTCACCCACTGAAGAGGGAGACGTGGTGAGATGTTCCACGCTCCCCAAGACCATGATGTCCTTTTTAAAGAGGTCGGGAGGGGGGGGTCGGATTTGGGCTCCGTTTTCTTGACGTGGAGATCTTTCTCCATTGGACGTGACTCCTTCCCGTACATTCACCCCACCCCCACCCCCCCCCCCCCTGCTCCGGGTCTCTGTGGGTCTCTAATGGGATCTCTCTCCCTGCAGGGGGAGGATTAAACATCTGGACGTGGTCACTCTGCTGCGTCGGATCCAGCCTCCTTTAGGATTCGGGAAACTCTGTCCACACAGAGTCGCCTGCAAGGTAACGGCGGGGGGAGGGGGGAGGGGGGGAGGGAGGGGGAGAGAGGGAGGGGGGGAGAGAGAGGGAGGCTGGGCCGGAGGGAGGCAGAGGAGAGGGAGGGGAGGGAGAGAGGGGGAGGGACGGGGAGAGGGAGGGGGAGAGAGAGGGAGGGGTAGAGGGAGGGAGAGAGGGAGGAGGCAGAGATAGGGAGAGGCAGAGAGAGAGGCAGACAGAGGGGAAAGCGATGGAGAGAGAAGGAGGGTGAGAGGGGTGAAAAAGAGGAAGAGAGAGAGAAAAGGGAGGGAGGGGAGGTGGGAGGAGGGAGGGGAGTACTTGAGAGAGTGAGGGGGAGAGAGAGAAGGTAGGGGTTGAGTGAGAGGGAATGACAGTGGCGTTTAGATAGAGTGAGGGAAAGGAGTGCATGTGAGAGAGAGAGAGAAAGCGTGTGTGTGTGTTTGTGTGTGTGAGAGTGTG